>CAJVQA010007008.1:0-14256 GCA_910591915.1 Cetraspora pellucida | reverse complement strand
ATATATGTGCACAGCATATGACGTGACCGAGCTTATTCCAACGATATTGTTTAGTGAGGTCGTATGTTATATGCTTTCGTTAGTATGAGAGCGACCATGGAGGGGTGTGCCCGGATGTATCTGTAAAATGTTTCTGAGTTCCACCATCCAATTTTCTGAATCATTACTGGTTGCACGCCTCGCATCACTAGCTCTGTCATTCCACCAGCCCTAAAGAGTTTGTTACAGAACCAACGTTTGGTGGCCCATAGACATTGGTTCTTATAAATAAACTATTATTCCCTGGAGCGTAAGATGGATTTGTGCAATGGATAATGTATGCTTTGAGGGATTTAATGGGACATAGCCTATCCTTGGTAGGGTTTATAACTAGTGACATCCTATTTGCTGATTTGTGATTCTTTGTTCTTGCTAACTGGGTTGTGATGAATGTTATAACATTGACATTCTCAAATCTTAATGCTTTCAAGTATGGAACTTTATCTTTATCAGATTTATTGTTTGGTAAGAGCTCGCCTAGACGTGCCAGACCATAAAATGCTGTTAGTGCCACAGTCCAAAATAGCAGGTCATCAGAGTTCTCAAGCCTAAGGCTGCACCTTATTTGATCCAGGTGGGTTCTTGTGATGTGTACTTTCTGTTTTACTGGTTTATGCATGTGATTTGCATCAATTGTCTTGAGTAATTCTTTTACTAGTAGGTCATTCCAGATGTGTCCCAGTCATATGAGTTTCTTGTATAGTAGAACCTAAGTGCTGACAGGTAAGAGTTTATTGTTGGAGGGGATACTTTGTTACTTAGTGCTTTAATATACTTAACCATGAGGTCTTTGGATATGGGTCATATGCTGTTATCCTTATTTTTCCACTGGTATTTCTTAGCTAACATTTGGTATCTTCTGATAATTGCTTCGTAGATGTTATATCTAGGTCTAGGATGTTTACTACCTGTTGATCTATTGGTATCTTGTCATTGAAGCCTATTATGTTTTGGTACTGTTTATTATTTATGTCATCATTGTTCTTTGTTTTGCTCATATGTTTCTTCTGCTTCTATGTTTTCTGATCTATTGCATTAATGATGAGGTAAAGAAGACTATATTAGTGTATTCAGGTGGAATATCAGGTTGAAGATACTGTGCTACAGGGTTCCTGATCAAATATTTTTTGTATCCACCTCTTGATAGTACATCTGCATCTGTGTTCTGTTTGCCTAATATATGTTAAAAAATTCATTTGAATTTGAGCTTCATATATCTGCGCAATAATTTTGTTGACTACTAAGTTTTTACAAAATCCAGAATAGTATGTCTCTGCATTAGCCATATTATCTGTTCATATAATTGGTTTTTTTCTAAACTATAGTGGAGAGAATGTGTGAATTGTTATAAAGGTTGTTAGTAATTCTCACTTCTGGATGTTATAAGTTGTACTAACTTCACAATTGGATCATCTAAATGCTATAAAATAGTTTTGGAAAGTTGCACTACCTCCAATGTTTGACACATCTGTATATAAGTTATATATATTTGGTTGGTGTCATGCTTGGTCTTCCATCAAGTATGTACCAGGCCATCTTACTATAATGCTACTCTACTACTGGATGTTTGCAATCATTAGACTGATTATTCTTATATAATGTTTCAAGCTATTGACTGTTTCCTGTACTTTTATAAATCATTAGATGAATGGTCTTCCTTGAGGAAGTACTTGACACATCTACATTAGAGAATCAACAATTGATTGAAAGTCTTTTTTATAATACCATGTTTTATTGACCCAATTGGCAATAAGATTTTGTATTTTTTGTCTTTTTTGTAGTAAAATTGATACAGACATTGTTTCTGTATCTATCAAAATACCTAGAAATATTATATGTGTACTAGGGCCTTCCAATTTAGACTCTTTGAATGGTATTCTCATTATGTTTAGTATATGCAAAAATTGTTGAAGTTCTTGATGATCACTAGCTTTGGATATTATTAGAAAGTTATCAACATAATGAATTATTGATTTAATATCTTGCTTTGTGGCTATCCATGTAATCACATCAGCAAACCTATAAAAAATATCACCTGAGACTCTGTTTCTGAATGTTAGTGCTTTGTTAAAATATATATTATCACTAATTTTCATTTCTTGAAGAACCTGGTCTACAGGATGTACAGACAATATGTGATATGCATCCTTAATATCAATTTTGGATAATATGTATCTCTTTCTATACATGTTAATCCATCTTATTGCATGACCTATGTTTTCATATTTTGTTGTGAATTCTATTTGGTCAATTCCATCATTGATACTAGAGCCAAATGAGGCTAATAAGTGTGATATAATTTAAAATATTTTTGGTTTTGTATCTTTCTTTTTGACTAATCTGCAAAGGTTTATCTGAAAGAGATCATATAGTAGTAATTTTTCTGAAAATAGGCCACAAATGCAATTTTTTCCTAGTTCGCTTTGAATATATTTTATAAAAGATAACTTATCTAATTTAATTGATTTTAGATTTTTTTGGATTCTTTTTACCCGTGTATCTATATAGTTAAATATAAAACTTTTTATTAGTTTCTTAATTAAGTATTCAATAAAAGGCTGGTTTGGGTATTGATTTGTTAAAGTTCTAAATGTTTGAACATTAATTGTAGTCTTCATATTAAACATTCTTGAATCTAATTGAGCTAATATATAAACTTTATCTGCTATAAAAGGAATTTTTCATGAAGGTATACTAAACAAAGTCTCATTTAATGATTGGAGTTGTAGTTGTTCACATGCAGTTATGTTTTATGAGAATTGTATTGGGTTACATGATAAAAATTCTTGTCATGCCTATTATTGACAACTAACATATATATAATGTTATTTTATTTATATAAAATATTTGTGATATTATCTATATATACTGTGTAGATTGACTAAGCTTTCTAAAATTTATTTATTTATTTATTTATTTTTTATTTTTTTATTTTTTTTTTAATTGTTATTATTAGCTTGAGTTTCAATATAATTATTGTTTTTTGTTCTTTGGTTGCTACCTGTGTTATATATAAAACATCTTCATTCTTGATAACCGAGTTTTTTTACAAATTAAGCAGGCATGAATTCTGCCACATTTTTTATCATCATTGCAGTTTCTTTGATTCTAGTTTATGCAAATATCTTTGCCAACATACCATGTTGTATTAATTCTTGGTGAATGTAAGTTATAGATTTTTGTTTTCTTAGTAGTTGTTATGTCAAAATTTTCTCTTTTAGCTTCTAAATTTCTTTCATATAATATTGCATCTTAATCTATTACTAATGCTAGTCTTCAATCTTTATCATATGCCATTACTGTAGCAAATTCATATTTAATATACAGGCTATTGATATGATCTTGGTAGAAATTAAATTCTTGTCCTATTTATTATAAATTATTAACACAGCCTCTATATATAATTGAAATGCCAAAAGCCATTCAGACATATCATTAAACTTATTGTATATTGTTTGCTTTCGAATAGTAATAATGCCTTTATCAGAAGTTTGTAGTAGCATTTCATTATTGTTGTATTTTGCATTAGCTTTTATATTTTTGTAAGCGATTTCTTGAAAATTAATATATGCACCGAATGCAATTAATTTTTATATACATGTTGTTAGGTTAGGTTTTCGAGATAATGTCTCAATAACTTTTTGTCCTTCTGATCAGTTAGATATCCACCATAGTCTTTTCTTTTTGATATTGGTTACTAATAGATTTGAAAAACCTTCTACTACTAGTAGTTGCTTTAGCATAATATGACTTATTGATGGGTACTTCTGAGCTTTATTATATACATTTATATATAATGTTGCTCCCACTAATGCTGAGTTTAATATTGCATTATTTAGGATTAATGTTAATATATAATTACCTTGCAGTATGTCATCTCTTATTTTGGTTAGTAATTCTATAGTTGCTGGTGTCATATAATTGTTCTGTTCTTCATTGGTGTCTTGGTTATTAAAACTTGGATCATTATTGACTAGTTCAAGCTGTTCAAGCTTTTTAAAATGCTTTTTGATTGTCTTTTGTATTTGTTTATTTTATTGTTTCCGTATTTCAGCCTGCTGGTTTATTAATTTCTTCACCTTCTCAGTAAGTAATAATATGATTGTTTGGCATATGTTGTCTATATATGCCTTTATTTGAAGGTCTATTCTTGATATTCCTCTTTGTTCATCAGACATTTTATTTTATTGTTGTTATTCTTATTATCTAGTGTAGTTTATTATTGGAAGGGTTTTTTTTTGCAAATTGTTTATTCTGAGTTTTGCAGTGAAAAGTTTATTTTTTTGTTCTAGGATTTTATCTATATATATGCTAATACATGCTGTTTCTGTTACTTAGCTGTTTAATACTTACATTACTCTGTACATTGCTAACATGTGTTGCTATATTGTTTGCATATGCTTCTTAACCTTTAATCAATTGCTACATAAAAGAGTCTGTCAGTTGTATAGCTTGATGTATGTCACCTTACTTCTTAATCATATGATTTAACATCACTCTGTATTACTAATTATTACTTATATTAGTTAATAAAAAAAAGATATATGTATAGTAAAATTTTAAAGAAATTTAACTCAAAGTGAATTTTTATTTTATATAAATTCATTATTTAATACATATAATAAAGATGGCAAAAGAACTTATAAGTGATAAAGAAATGTGTGTAGATGACTTTTTTAATGTGTTTGATCATTTCATGAAAACTCTTCAAGATAATTTAATTCCTGATGATCTTCTTCTACCTAATGCTACTTTATTTATATGTGAAGGTGTTCAGCATAGTAAAATTGCTTTGGATACAGAATATGTTGTTTCATTAAATACTGATTTTGAAAAATGGTTATAATTTTGGTTATAATACTCATACAAGTTATGTATGAGAAAGAACTAAATATAATGCTAGAAATGTTGAATTTTGATACACTTACAAGTGTCATTGCTCAGAAAAATATAAAAGCCAAGCAGGTCAAAATCCTATAAAAAAAGCAAGAATTATTCAAAAAGATTCAAAAAAATTAGCTGTGAATCTATGATTATAATTACTAAAACCAAACAAGATAAGTCTCAAATGATTATTAAATATACACCTTATTTGAATCATACTTCAGGTAGTGACAATGATATTGGAACATTTAGACTTTCAAAACAAATTCAAAATTACATTGCATAATGAATACATGATAGTTTAGATGTTAAAGCAATTAATTGATTTTTTAGAAAATGAGTATATAATTTAAATAAAATTTGGAAATGTAACAATCTAAAAGCAATTCAAATTTGTAATCATCTTATTACTAGTGATGATATATATAATATATAGAAAAAAGTAATTAAAGAAGATCAAATTTTGCATGAAATTGAAGAAGAAAGTCATAATTTATAGTATCATAAGCTTTTAAACAATGGTAATTTAACTTGTGCTATAACTCAATCAGAAAGTAATAACAATAAAGATAAAGAACAACTTTTAGGTTTTATAATTCCAATTACAAAAGAAATAATCTATAAAGTTAATATAGTTTTACTTAATGCAACATATGACACTAATAAAAAAAATGATTAACTTTATACTCTTCTTTTATCTGATTTTAAAACTAAAAAAGGATTACCTATTGCACATCTTATTTCTTCTTATAAAAATACTATATCTGTACAATTTTGGTTATATTGTCTTTGTATTTAATTGTTATAAAAGGGTCCAGTATCTTTTTTAATTGACTGTGATCCTGTGCAGATCAAAGCTCTTTGAAATATTTTTTCAAAAAGTAGAATTTTTTTGTGCTGGTGGCATGTTCTTAGAGCCTGGCAAGATAACTTAAAAAAAGTCTATATTAAAAAAGCAAATACAGTATTAAATAATAAATTAAGTACTGAAATAAAAAAAAAATAAAAGAAGAATTATGAAATGATTTAAGAGAATTAATGTATATCAATAATCATAGGAATGTTGATGAACTATTAATAATTTTTTAAACAAATGATCAAGTTCGATATCATTTATTTTATATTTTAAAAAACAATAGTTAAATAAATCAAATAATAATTATGAAATTGACAAAACAATATGGATTAAGGCATATTAACTAGATGTTCCTTATAATAATCTTAATACTACAAATATGTTAGAATTATGAAATTGGAAGCTTAAATATGATATTTTTGATGAAAAATCTAACTGATATAGAGATGTTCTTATTAATAAATTATATATTAATGGAAATAGTGATGCTTGACAACAATGAAGATTAGCTGAAATTCATGCAGATAGAATGATGCCAGCAGAACAAGAAATTCAAAAACATAAACAACAAGCACAAAATTTAATTCAAAATATAACTGAAATATTTAGTTGGTCAATATTGGATAGTTTTATCTGATACAAATTTAGGAACAAATTATTCAGTTGAAATAAATACAGGATTTCAAGATCAATTTGAAAGACAATTTATTTGTACTTGTAATTATTTTCAAAGTTGATTACTTTCTTGTAAGCATATTTATGCTATTATATTTTATTATTTTTTAAACAATCAAGCTTTTATACAATAATCACAGCTATAATCACATTTACAATCTTAACAATTACTATCAAAATCTCAATTGTAATTGCAATTTAATTCATAATACAAACAGCAACAACTTCTTAATGAAATTCAACAAATAACTAAAAGTTTAATTAATCTTGATACTTATAATTACAAATTGTTTGAAACCAGCTATCACAAGTTCTTTAAGAGGTTCAAAGTATAGATAAATTTTGTGCTGGTAATTGGATTGAAGAAAGTAAAAAAATACAACTTTCTTCACATATGAACATTAAAAAACAAAGAAGATAATATCATATTAAACAATATCATTTTATATACTATACTTATTCTGCTAATATACTAAAAAAGAAAAAATTGTATTCAACAATGCAAATATAAGTAAAAATTATAATAATAAGAATTTCTAATTATTACGATTTGTATAATAAATAATGTTACTATTAAATATTAAATTAAATTTGTTTTATATTCACTAAAATTAAAGTTTTTAATCAGTTATTATATTAAAAAAGTATTAAAGTTCAAATTACTGAATTATATACTATATTATAAAAAAAAAAGAAAAAAAAATATATACAGTCAACTCTTGCTAAACTGAACCTATATATATCGAACCCTAGTTATTTTAAACAAAAAAGGTAAGAACATTTAATTTATAAATAATTACACTGATTATACCAAACAATCATAATAAAATCTGATAAACTGGATTTGAACACAATATAGGCAGTACATTTGATCTAATTTATAAATAAAATTTTTTTATATACTGACATTTATTTAGTGTGAATGCAAAATATATATAATATTTCTTTTAGAGATTAGAAAAAGATTTTTCTTTTTTCACAATATTGTAATACAAAAAATCTTATTTATTTATTTATTTTTGACACATTTCACATTAAATTTTATTCTAATTAAATCATATAATAATATGCTTAAATCATAAAATAGTAAAATAGCATACTTATCTGTTATTTGACAGGAAATTATTTGATAATATAACTTAATACTGTAGTATGGATTCTTTACAATCAATTCAATATTTTAATTAAAATTTACAAGAAGCCTTAAAGCTTTTCAATAATTACTGTTTGTTAGTTAACCAGCATATCTATCAATCTATTTTTTTCTAAAAAACATGTAAATATATATATATATATATACAAGTATGCATAGATTTGTGTAAAATATAATTATATATAGACTACATGCATATTTCTTAAAATTTTTGTATAAATTAAACAATTAGGTTTATTTGAAATCTTGCATATACATATGTTTTTTTTTCCTATTTACTATCTTATTTTAATGCTATAATCTTGGTTAAACATACCTTTAATAAGAAAATTCTCATTTTTAAGGGCTATATATGCGAATAAAAGTGAGTTAACAAAACTTTATTAATCCTATTCAGAATAATACAATAGTTATAACAAATAGATTAGGTTTAATGTCTTGCTACCATATAGTACATCTTGAAAATTATTCACTTTATATAATATTAGAAAACTTTTCATTTAGAAATTTTAACATTTCTAAAAAATATCCCAATACTAAATAAAGTAGTTCAAATCAATGAACCCATTATACATATGATTAATTTACATGATTAATATGGTACTCTTTTCAGTATACCCTATATAGGATCTATCTTTCATATAATAATTCCAAAAATATTGTATAAACTAAAAGTACTATATGCAGCACTATATTATTAAAAAAGAAGTTAGTGCATGGATTGATTTAAAAATTTTTTTTTTAAAAAAGAACAAGTTACTTATCATTCAATTTGTCATTAATTAGATGTAACTCACAGGTAGACATGCCACAAAGAACTTTGCAAAAAACAATAGCTATATAAAAACAGCAAGTTGCTAAAAGATACATGCTTGATAAAATTAAAAAAGATGCATATTAATACTTAATTAGAATGCATTTGGTAGTTGAAAAAGAATAAAATAAACATTCTTTATTTTATGCAAACACATAAGAACAAAAAGAACTTCACCAAAATATATTATTACTCTATATTAGGAATATCTAAGTTAAAATCATCCAAAGTAATTTTATATAATATTTTTTTTTGAATTGTTAGATTTTTTAAAAATAATATCTTTTTAATAAAGGAAAATAATCTTTCACACCTTTTAATAATAAAAAGAACAAAGCTCTCTGTAATTTTAAATTTTTTAAAAATCATAAATTATTATTTTTCTTTATATTTACCTAGATCGTATATCTAAAAAATAAAAGTTTATACATTATTGCTTTAATATTGTGCATTATGTCAACTTATCAACATGTTAGTCTTACTGCTATACAAAAGCATAGCCTTTGTGAACAGAAAAAACAAAACTCACACCTTACCTATAATGAACTAACAAAAATTTATCAGATTGGTAGATCAACTGTATCTGATATCTTAAAAGAAAAAACATGATGGCTTTCTATTTCAGGTATTGAACTAAAAAAAAAAAGTTTTGCAGACCAAAATAGCCAAAATTAGAAGATGCACTTGGTCTATAGGTTGATAATGCACTTGCAAGTAACCAGAATATTGATGATAATATTCTTAAAGTGAAGGCAGTATTTTTTGTAGAAAAGTTAAATATTGATAACTTTAAACAATCTGAAGGTTGGTTAAGTGGTTTCAATAGTTTTTGTTCATTTAAAAAAATAGAGAAACTGCTAATGCCTCCTCTGAAGAATTACTGGCTAATGATCATATCAAATTACAAGAACTTCTTTGTACCTATAAACTTGAAGATATTTGGAATAGAGATAAGACTAGTCTTTTTTAGAAAATGGAACCTTCATGAGTATTAGCATGTTTACCAATTGCTGGTCATAAAAAAGAAAAAGCTAAAGTTACAATTTTTTGTGCTGTAAATGATGCTGAAACTGAAAAAATGAAACTTATTTTTATTTATTAATATAAAACACCATGTACAATGAAAAACTTGAATTATAATAATCTTCCTATTTATTATTTCTGGAATAAAAAAGCATAAATGCAGGTTAGTATTTTTAACAATATTCTTTTTAAACTAAACACCAAAATGAAAAGACAAAATTGAAACATTATCTTATTGGTCAACAATGCCATAGTACATATTGTTTTTGATGAAACGCAGAAGAAACTTAGTAATATAAGAGTTGAATTTTTGCTTAAAAATACTATAGTATTTCTTCAACTATGTAATGCCAGAATTATTAATTCATCAAATGCAAGTATAAGCAGCTTTTTGTTTAAAATTGAATAAATGCATATGATGATTTATAAGATGATATAGTAAAAAAGCTTTCAGAATATAATATCTATCATACACTAATTAATGCCACAGAGGCATGGTCAATGGTATCATTTGAAACAATCATTAATTGTTAGAAAAAAACTGGTATTCTTTCAATTCAAGAAGCAAAAATGCAAAAAATCAATTATGAATACAATGAAGAATTTTTTAGAGATGAAGATGAACTTGAAATTTTGATTAATCAGTTACCTGAAAATGATTATTTAAGTGCCTCTGAATACATTTGTATTGAAGATACAGTTGTTGTGGAAGTCTTACAGATGATGATATATTGAAAGTGATAGCTGATAATACTGAGGATGAAGTTGAGCAACTTATTAGTGAAATAAAAAAGAAGGTGAATTATACTGAAGTAGAGATAGCAGTTGATACAGTTTTGAGATTCTTATATGAACAAGGAAAAGAGTTGGCAAAGTTGAAGAAGAGACAAAAATTTTAAAAAAATTATATAGAAAAGTTAGATTATTCTGTATAAAAAATCTTAAGCAATTAGATCATTATTATTTTATATCTGAATAAATTGAATAAATTATGTAAGTATACTATAGGCAAATTTCAAAATTTTGTAACACTTATATGTACAAACCTACTAAAAGTTTCTTGTAATCTCTAAAAAACAGATATGAATATAGTAAAGCTTGACAAACATTAGTAATAAAAGAATTATAAAATATAAACTATAAATTATACTATTATTTTTTTTTACAAGTAGTTGTTTAAAGGAACTATAAAATTTTATTAAATTAATATTCAAATATGCTAACATAACATATAAATTAAAGTTAGATTATTTTTTTTAATAATAAATATAAAAGAAATACAATAACATTTTATAAAAACTATATACCTCTTAATAATCTTGGCTTAAAAAGAAAAGCATTAGAAGTGACAGTTTTAAATAAAGCTAGATCAAAGTAAAAAAGTTAGTGCTCTGCAAGAATGCTAACTTTAAATATTAATGAAATCAGCTTGAAGATGAAAGAAAAAAGCTTCAACAAAGATTATAAGGTGTAAAACATATATTGAAAATATGTCATGTATCTAGCATATAATTGGCTAATATTATATAACGAACATTCAATATAAAAAGAGAAATGTGTATTCTGGATTCACTCTATACCAAACAAAATTTGCTAGAATGGCTTGTTTGGTTTAAAGAGAGATAACTGTATATCCTAAAATCATATATTTTAAATTCTAAATAAATTTTATTATATAAATGATTAAAATAATATTATGATATATTTTTATATTTTCAATTTTTTTTAATATAAAACTTTGAAATACTATATAAAAAATTTACAATACTATATGTTATACAATTTCAAATTAAGTTTGTATTACAGTGAAAAATAAGGATGTGCACTACAGCAAGTCCTCAATTTTGATTGCTAATAGCTGTGGATCTGCATATTACATAATTGTTTACTAATTTTTAGCTAAAATTGACTTTTTAACTTTTCATATAGTTGATTATTAAAAATTAAGTGATACAATAGAGTTACATAAATACTTCACTTCGAATATCTGAGTTATTTGCTATATGCTATTTAATCAGTTGATTTTAAACACCCTTAGTGCTTAAAATTTAACTACTTAAGTCATATGACAAATAATGTTAAGTATCTTTACTAGTATTAAACTACTATTATACCATAGTTATGAGTACTTTGTGCATAAATAGCTAGATTATTCAGCATTCATATTTATTAGATTTTGCATACCTGAATCTGAATTTTTATGCACATGTATTATGCATGTTGTCTGAATATATTTTAAATCTGATACAGATTTAAAATATAGCATGTTTGTAATTGTAATAGGTTAAGCCACTAATTTCAATCACTTGACTGTTATAAACTGTTAAAAAAATGACATAAATTCAAAAGCTGCTTTTGATATTAACTAAACAAATATTTATATAAAAAATAAAACCTTTATAAAATTAAAATAATGAATACCACATAAATAATTTACTAGTATATTGTAATCACTTTAAGCAAAGCAAACAATATGTCATTTTTTTGACTATGCTATTGTTTAACACATTCTTCCTTAAAAGATACTTTTTTTACTTAATTCTGTCTTTTTCAAATGAAGATAACCCAAAGAGCTGAATTCTTCTTTCTTCCATGTCATTTATTTGTAAACTCATATTTTTGCAGCACTTTGATTGAACAGTTACAATTAAAATCATAAAAACAAATATTCGTAAGATTTTATTTTTGTTACATTACACTAATCTTCAAATTTATCTAACACTATACATAATGTTGGTCTAATATTTTAGCAGTTTGAATTAATAACTAAAAATAAAATAATGCTAGAAATATTGTTTTTATCTATTTTTTTAATTTTATTTTATAAAAAAAAAGTATAATCTGCACTTTATTAAAATTTGTATCTCTTTTACAGTAAGTCTTATTAGAAGTAAATAAATTATTTAAATTTTATTTATGTTAGATAAAAGAAGCATTTAATTTATAAAATTACAAAAAATTAAATAACTTAAATCATTTTTATATATTCAACTTTAATTTCATAATAATAAATTACTACTATATTCTGCTGTAAATAAGCACTACACCCTCTATCTTATTTTTTTAAATGTCAAATTAATGGACATCACAATGAAATCTTTAGCCAAGATATTTTTACTAATCTGATATTTAAAAAAATAAAGTAGAGAGTAAAATGCTTATTTGCAGTAGAATATGATAAATATAATAGCTTTTCATTATGATTAAGATGGTAATTAAAATCAGTAGTTTAATCTGTTACAGATTACAGATGTGTTAGATCTACAAAATACTACATATTACTGTAATACTCTTTTAGTTATTACATCTACTATTATCTGATTTTCTTATTTATTATATTTTTTATTCATTACATTCTCTTATTTGTCACATCTTCTTATTTGTTATATTCTATATTATTTAAGCACTTTCAAGTTCAAGAATCTTATTATCAGATATATTTTCATTTTTAAAGTAATTATAATTATATTTATTAGTCAAGAACTAAATCAATATGATTTAATTGATGATCTGTCAGTCATTTGGACAAAGATTATAGTATAATGTGATGCAGATTACTATGTAATTTACTATAGAGTAAATGCAATATGCATCTATCTAAAACTTTTTTTGGTACTAAATTAACAGTTCAAGTCAATTAATTAAAAGTTGTAAAACTCACTAAGGCATATCTAATAGCAATTAAATTATCCAAATAGGTTTAGTAGATGTTAAGATATTGTCAAAAAATGCTTAACTGACTATATAAAATTTTATACAAACAGATTATTGTTTATATAGAATTTTATATAGAATTTTACATAGTTAGCTAAATGTTTTTTGATAATATCCCAGCATTTACTAAACCAATTTGAATGATCTAACTACTATTATATAGTCTCAGTAAGCTCTACAACTTTCAATTAATTGACTTGGACTGTTAACTTAGTATCAAAAAAGTTTTAGATAAATCACACTGCATTGTACTCTATAGTAAATTATATAATAATCTATATTATATTACACTATGATGACTGACAGATCATTAATTAAATTATTTTTTAGTCAAATATGGTAATTATTTTGGTATTATATATAAAAAAAAAATAATTTATAACAAATTAAATTTATTCAATTTGTTGTTTATTTAACTAAATATCATAAAAAAATAAAATTTATTATTTTAAAGTATCTTATCAATTTTCTGTTATCTAATGTCTTTATAAAACATATTATACTTTATTTATCTTCTTATTTTTATTAATTTTTTTTAAGATCTATAATATCTATTTCTTTACCAACTTCTGGTTCTGTATTTTTATAGATATAACTTCAAACTAATTTAAAAAATTAAAAACATTATTTCTTAACTTCTGTTATCAAAATCTTATTATTTTTTTTTAATTATAATAACTCATTTAAAGTTATTTTCTCAACTATTACAAACCTTGAACCTAATACTATAGTTATTAAAGCTTATATATAACATATTTATATCTGTATTATTAGTTATAAATCCAATATCTTATAAGATTTTTTTTAATAATAACAAATATTCTTTTTGATTCTTCTAACAAATTTTATATTGATTTTTTGTTTATTCTATTTGTATTTCAAATCTTAAATTGAAATCTGTATTTTAAACTTAATCTCTTAATTAACAGCAATATACAATATTCTACTAGGTCTTAGGCTCAGGCATTGCTCTGAGGCTAGGTTTTAAGTGTTTTATTTTTCTTTGTTAATTTATTTTTTTAATTTGTATTATTTTTTATTTTTTAATTTTTTTAATTTATTTATTTTTTATTAATTGTTTTTTATTTTTTATATTTT
>CAJVQA010007007.1:0-14259 GCA_910591915.1 Cetraspora pellucida | reverse complement strand
TGAGAAGAAGGAAGAATTTAAAGGAAGCATTGAAGACAGTTAATGCTTGTCCTGAAAGAGAGAAATCCCTTCTGGTATGGCTTTAAGTAGCCAGATAAGCAGTCTACCTCTAACTAGGGTAGTGCAACAGGTCGCACTTAGGTACCAATAAGGTGGCCAGGTAATGCTGGACTTAGTTATTAGGAAAATTCTATGTAGTTATTGTATATAGTTGCAAGAATCTTAATAAAGTACTAACATGGCTGCATAAGAGCAAAAAAAAAAAAAAAAAAAGACCAAAGAGAATATTTTAATACTAAAAAAAAAATAACTACCAAACTACTTACAACAATATTACAAAAAATATATAATTATATCTGAAAATTATATACTACTAAACTAGTACAATATAAAAAAAATAATATTATTATATCAAATAACAAATCTACAAATTGTCAAAGATCTTATAATCACTATAATTAATATTGCAACTTATACTATACAGCTTGTTAACTGTATAGTTTATCTAACTAACTTCATACAGAAGACAATAACTGCCTACTACTAGAACATGTATTTTACAAAATTGACCTTTGGTCTATATACTAAATACTACATAGTTACTTTACAAACAATATCTTATATTATCGAATTTAGATATGTTTTAACTATACTAATAGGTTTAGGTTGCAGATAAATTGAATATTAATTTGTCTATAGTTTTAGCTTTATTTTTGTAATATATTTATAATTAAAATAAGTTTGTAATTTATATTCAGAGAAGCTCATAGTAGTCTCTTAAACAAATTAATAAAGATATAAACAAAATCTTAACTTAATTTTTTTTTAAAAAAATAATAATTATAAAATTAAATTACTTTTAAAATTTTAAAAAGATATAGTAATATATTTTATATATACAAAAATTTATAAATTATCAAATATATCAAAAAATATTATTTAAAATAACAAAAAACTTTTATTAATAAGCCAATAGTATATCTTTCTATAATTTATCTAATCTTCAAGATATAATTAAAGTATCTTAAATATATTAATAAATATTTTTTTTATAATATTTTTATTTATTAAATAATATTTTAGTATTTATTTTTAAATATTATCTGAGATATAACAAATTTTATGACTATCTTTAAATTATTAACTTATTATTATATTATTAAATCTTACACATTTCTTAAAATATTAGTCAATTATCTCTAAAATAATTTATTTGAATATTTTAATTATTATTTTGAATTTGTTTTATAATTAATATAATAAGCTATATATTATTAAAATATCATTTAAAATAACAAAAACAATTTTATTAACAAGCTAATAATATAACTTTTTATAATTTATCACATCTTTAAAATATATTTATTATATCATTAAACTATTATCTTATATCTTCTTTATGATATCATTATTTTTTAAATAATATTTTGATATTTTTTATTATTTTTTATTTAAGATGTAACAAATTTGTTTATTATTTTTAATATATTAGCTTATTTTTACTTCTTTCTAATTTTATAGTAACCAACAAACTATCAGCCTGCTATTATTTAGATAATTATTTAATGATATTTGGATTATATTTTTGATTTTAATCTGTAATTTTGATTTATAAAATAATATAAGTGTTATATAAATTATTAATCAAAAATTAAAATTTCAGAAAAAAATTTCAGAAGAAATAGTGTAAAGAATAATAATTTTTTTTACAAGTTTGAACAAGAATAACTTAACAAAAATTTATAAAAAAAATTTAAATAAATTTTATAAATTTGTAAAATTAATTTTTAAAAATTTTATTAAATTTAATTAAATACTAAGATGTCTTAAATTAGATGGCTTTTAATCAAAAAAATACATAGAGTTCAATTCAGATTAGGTTATCTAAAAATAGTTTGCATTACATTGAAACTATTATTTTACTAATTACTAATACTGCAGTATTTATATTATGTTAAGAAATACTAGACTAGATGTAATTGGGATTTATTACTGTTATGATTTAGCTTTATTCTTTAATCATGTTTCTCTATAGTTACTCATTCAAAAACAGAAACTGCACTTATAATTCACAAACAACTTACACTTTATATACATAATATCCTTACTCTTCCTGGCTATGTTATTGCTATTGTTTTCTTTTTTAGACATAATTACCTTTATTTAATTTATGTAAGGTAATGAAATTGCTTTATTTACTTAATTGAAAATACATGTTATTTATAAGAAACTTCATCTATCTTCAGGGTGTCAATAATCATTATTATACTTATAATGGTTATATCACATATATTGATTATAATGTATATAATCAATATATGCAATACGTATAAGTATTATAATCATTATAATCACGGTTAACTCATTTATAGTAAGAGATCTTCATAGCCGGGAAGGCGTGACTTGTGGTCGTAAGGCGAAGATCCCAGGACGAAATCGTTACTCGTGGATAAGTGTTCCGGATCTAACAATAGTGATAATATCTGCTTCAGAAACAAGCACAATTAAAACGTTTAGTTGTTGAAAGGAATAAACTTAGGAGCAAAAAACATTTAGATGTATGAGGTATGGGTTTCTAATCAATATAGACTTAAATGGCAGTCGAGGGATTTTCTGCATGCTTTGTTTGATGAAACATAGTTATGCAACCATAATTGTGATAATTTATTATGTCTCTTGGCTATAATTAATCGATTGAATCCATCCGAATTACAAAGCATAACTATAAACGATATTTTTATAATCCTCGCCTCTAGATCACGGTATCGCAACCTACCTGGCACTTAATATTTTCTAAAATTCTAATGTTAACTTAGATTGTTCGTTAGACAAGACAAAAATTTATAATAATAATTGTAAGTAAAATTATAAAATTTTAATTAATTAATGATTAAATACACTGAGTCGAGCCGATAATAACTTTATTTAATAATCATATCTATGAAAATTATTTATTTTACCTAACAAATCTAATTATAAAAGCATATTCATTATTCCAATGTAAAATTTTAATTTAATCTAAAATGTAACTTTAAATTATATATTTGTTTCTAAAACTTTTAGATTCATACTATATTATTAGTATAATTATGCACATCATATGAATTACACACCCAAGTATTAAAATTTCTTTCTTCACGTCCACCAACATAGTTATACCAATCATATGGATTATGTATACCTTCACATCCACCTACAGTATCAAATTTATACCCCAAATTTTTTGCTTGATTAATAGCAGATGACACTAACTCATCAGTAGTGCTAGAGAGTCTATCATGCATAAGTACTATGTGCGACTTTTGATCCCTGGTTCCGTTTACAAAAAGTTCTTTTGCATTTGTTAAATTGCCAACCCAATCATTAGTATCAACATCCCAACCGACAATATATTCATATCCACGATGTTTCAAATGCTTTCTCATAAACTTGTAATTATTACCTTCACCATATGGGGCTCGGAAATATTTTGGGGTAAAACCAAGAATTTTTTTGAGTGCTACATCTAACTTATTAATTTGATATCTGACTTCATCATGAGTCTGCTGAGCCATATGATCATGTGACCAAGTATGAGCAGCGAGTTGATGACCTTCACTAAATATTGTACGTATAACTTCAGCGTGATCGTATATACAAAAATCGTGTTGATTGTGACCGTTGACAAAGAAAGTGGCTTTTATATTATGTTTTTTTAATTCACCAAGTAGGTGAAAAGTCCACTGCGATATACATAAAAAAATGTAAGTTTATTTGAATGTATAGGAATGTATTAAAGCATATATTTTAAAGTTTAATATTACCGGACGTGGACCATCATCAAAAGTTAACGCTAAAGTTTTTTTTTCTTTACATGTTTCAATAATTTTTATGCCATCATGAATGAAACCGCAAAAGCCATAATCATTTTGACATCCATCTCCACAATATGCTGTTATATAAAAATAATTTATTTAAAATTTGAATTAAACCAAAATCAAATAAATTAGATAATTCATTTAAATACCTGCCACTCCACCACAAAAACCCTTTGTTGAACAGCAATCGAAATTACCACACGTTTTATTATAATCTTTGCCACACGTGCCGTCTGTTGAGGTTGGGTAGGGTGTAGTATTGTTAAATTGAGCAAATGCATATAAAATATTCATGATGCACATTACAAAGATCAAAGAATTTATTCCAGCCATGTTGTGATTTATGCACTTAAGGCAAAGAGTCACATACTAATTTTTTTGGTCTTTAAATAAGAAATCTAATTTATATTATCGCTATTTTATTGAATATAAGAATTTTACGAATCCAATGAAGTAGGATCATAGGATTCGTAAAATTTTATGTATAACAGCACTAATTTGAAAATATTAAAATTTTGAAACAAAAAAGGGCTTAATAAAGAATAATGCACCGATGCTTTCTCAGAAAAAATTTTATGGTAAAATAAAACTACAAATATTGATCTGAAAAAAATTTGTATAACAATAATGATGGAACATAAACGTTAATTCGTCGAATTGTAAACTTTTATAATAGAAAAATGGAAATGCATAAATTTGGAAATTTTAGTACACTTAAACTAGTAAAGAATGTCGGGGAATGCAATTAAGTAATAATACATACTAATTTAATCTAAAACCAACGCTCTAATCCTAAGTTAACTAATGCCTTCCAAATAAAGAGAGCTAAAAATGTGAAAAACGGTCATTATTTATTGGTTGAAAATCGATTCCAATTTAGTAATGTATTGGAGAGTCGGAGAGTACGATTTAGCACCAATTGTAATTGAATTTGGGTCGAAAATTAAAAATAATTTAAAATATATGGGAATGGACTAGGCATTTTTTGGTCAAATTTTAAGATTTTCAATTTAAATTATTTGTTCTTATCATATTAAATACAATCTTTATTATACAATGCCTTAATAAAATATTGAAAACTTTAAATTTGAAATAAATCAATCCTTTCAATACATAACATTTAAAAATAGAATAACACCAAATTAAAGATTGTCAATTAAACTTGGTGAATTAAATTCAATATATACATGCCGTAGAAACTATTCCAGTTTAGTAGAAAGTATTTTGGCATTGATTTTTGATATAAATGTTTGAATCATTTTGGATACGTATCATTTCATTGACGATCACTTCACCGAACACCCTATCACACAGCGTAATGAGTAATATTGAACAATAATTATTAATCATCAAACAATCATTAAATATTAACCATCGCTCTGTGCGATGGGGTGTTCGGCGAAGTGATTGTCGATGAAATGATGCGTATCCAATCATTTTGGAAATAACTTAGAAATCTTATACCAAAATTAATACCGAGATAGTTTTTACAGAATGTATAATTCAAGTATGTAATCTTCGTACAAGAGATCTACACAAATACCTATAAACAAATTAGAATCTGGAATTGAAGTCGAAATTACGTGATTAATGACACAAATTATATAATCGAGTAAATTATAAAATTGATAGAAAACTCGAAAAAAGAAATAAAAAAGGTAATTATGAGATCGGAAGATGCCCTCGGTTGGGGTTGTTTGTCACTTTTCCGAAGTCCATTTTTCTGAAATACCATTTCACCGAGGTCATAATACCGACAATCCATTTTATCAACATTTTATCACAACTATTATCATTATTTCTGAACACCTGCTCCTTATCGAAATCTTTTTGGTCGTTTGGTAAAGGACCTAATTCTCCAGAAATTACATCGCTGCCTCCGGATTGAAGGTTCGAGGAAAGCGATGTAGCTTCTGGAGAATTAGGTAATTTACTAAACGACCAAAAAGATTTTGGTAATGAGCAGGTGTTTCGGAAATTATTATAATAGCTATTACAGAACAGAGATAGATTTATCATTTCACCGAATATTAATTAACCAGCAAATTTATTTCATTGACAAAGTAATTCTGATCATTGTCGTTAGGGTCAGGTTTAGAATTAGAATTAAGGTTAGTGCAATTTTTAAAAACTGTTGGTTAAATGATCTGTCAGTGAAATGGTCTGTCAGTCAATTAAAAATACACATCGGTCAATTGATTTTCGGAATTACTGACCGGAACCCTCGTTTGGTGGTAATGTTGCATCTAAAATAGCGATTTATCTAAGGTAGCGCCTGGCTAAAATTAAGCCCCTGAAATTAGATCTTCATGCATGCATTAGGTTAATCACTACGTTCATTGGAATTAACCCCGAAACTAACGATGCCGGGACCTAGGATTAACTCTAGAAATTTCGTTCTTATTGGTCGGTCTCATTTTTCAATCTGTGAAGATTAATAATCAACAAAATTTATGTTTGACACAGAACATTACTATTTTCTTACGTAATGAAAATTACGAGTTTTTTTACAGTTTTTATACTGCGCGATTTGAACAGTTCAGTATAACCAAAAATATATAATTTATGCAGTATGTAAATCAATATATTAAATTACTAAATTGGTTCAAATTCATCTACACCTCCGGGAAACAATGTTGTTTCAGATATAATAGTTAGTTTAATTAATTTTAATCGTGGATCTCACATAATAATTACAATAATAGACAATTTCTATTTGTAATCTAGTATATAAGAAATTGGATTTATAATATTTAAAATTTTGCAATGGAATGATCTGTGCCCTGTTTAGTTACGGCAAGCACTTAAAAAAAGTTTAGCGGCTTAAAATACAAGCCTAGAGGTTGGATCCGGCTGAATCATTTATACGTAATGAAAACGAATCACCCTTAAATGCTGTGACATAGTCTACGTAAAATTCTACCAATAAACTACAGCAGCTAGTTAAGTTAAACTGATTCCCTGCTAATTCTATTGCTAACTTCCTGTTTTGTATTCAAAAGTAAAAAAAAATTAATTTTTGAGGATCTTCCCACATGATTCTAATTAATTCGATATTAAGCTAATCTAGGTTAAATTTAACCCGATTTAGTTTGGTTGTGTGCGGTA
The DNA here is from genome assembly GCA_910591915.1 of Cetraspora pellucida. NCBI lineage: Eukaryota > Fungi > Glomeromycota > Glomeromycetes > Diversisporales > Gigasporaceae > Cetraspora > Cetraspora pellucida. The sequence goes on along the minus strand of CAJVQA010007007.1, from coordinate 7,294 downwards.
AATATTTTTTGTCGTGTTTAGCAAGAATTCTGGTTGGCTAAAATGAAAATTAAGTACATATCTAGGCCGGACCAATTCCTCACTCTCTTTCATCTTCCCGTCTCTCCCTCTTAGTAAACCTAGGGATGGTAAAAACCATGATTAAAATCAAACTCTGTGATTTAAAAATTATTTGTACTTGATATAAATCATTAAGTAATCATTAACGTGTGATCTTAGCGTTATGAAAAACTATCATTATGTACAGTACATAGATATATATTTTTAATTTAAATTATAATTAACCTCGCCATTTCAAACCAAATATCTTCACCGAACCTTTCAGAATTTAAGAATTCTGATAGAAAATTACAAGTTTTTTCACCCGGGTATTGTTTAAACGTGCGCGATAATTTTTGTGGACAGTATTTATTTTAAATTATAAAAAAAAATTCAAGTTACTTAAAAACTAAAAATATACATTTTTGAAAAAATTTTTAATAAAAGAATATTTTAGTATATCTTAAATAAATTTTTTAAATATTAATTTTAAATCTAATTTTAATAAACTTTTAGTTTATATCAATGATTACAATTTTAATTATTACAAGTTTAGTAATTTATATATAAAAATTAATTCTTATAATAAGAACAAATTTTTTTTTAATTTCAAAAATATATAAAATTTAGAATATTTAAAAAATATTTTAATATTAAATTCTAATACTATACAAACTTTAAACTTTAATTAATTAAAAATTTTTTAATAAATTTAAAAAATATTCTTTAACAAAGTTAATTAAGTAGATTTTTAAAAATATTTTTTATTTAAAAAATATATTGCTAAAATTAATTATTAAAATTTATTAAAAAAATTAATTTTTAAAAAAAGATGCAGACAAATTTGTATACATTACAATTTAAAGAATATGTTTATTTGAAACAGAAATGTGATAAATTATTAGATGTAACTAATAAACATTAGTTAATATAATTATTTAGTTAACACTTACTTGTCTCATAGATGATTTATTACATATTTATGTCAAATGAAATATAAAGCTTAATTCTTTATAAGTAAACCCTTTTTTATACATAGGATTAGAGTAATATAAGTATTTTTCTTTTTTATATAAAGTTATAGAAAAATTAACTTTATTCAAAATAATATTTTGTTCAAAATTATATATACTATTATGTTTGTTCTAATTTGCATTTCTATACTATATAATCAAATTTCTCTATAATTACACCCTTAGTTTTAAGAATTTGATACTTATAGAGAGTTTGTATCTATATGAAGATTAAAATTTTATAAGCATTATATAAGATAGTTTTAAAATTTTATGTGATTATAATCAAATATGATTATAAAGAAAATGACTATAAGGAGTTTTAACTGTATATCCAGTTAATTAACTAGTAAAAGTGATCAACAAAAATTTTAACATACAGGTATGTATAGCACTGCATGCAACACATCACTAGTAATAACTTCTCAAAACTTGATAAAATCAATTTATCACTAAGCTGATTTTTTTAAACTAACAAGAAAAACATAGCAAGCTTTCATCATTCTTGACTGATTTTGCAGATTATCACATAATATTGCAAAAATATCATTGGTTAATCGAAATTATTTGTAAAACAAATATGAACTATATTCTGATATAATTAATAATTGAATATTTATTACTACTGTATAAAATCAAATTGGTATTAAAAAACACATCACTACAAAATCTTTTAACTCGATCTAAAACTATCATCTCAAAACAAAAAATCCAAGATCTTATTTTTTAAAAAAATAGCTATTGCACCAATTTTTAAAAAAAATAGAAAGCACAAAAAACAAATAAAAAAATATAAACTATTTATTTTAAAGACTATAAAAATCATATAAATAAAATTTTAATTGTACATGATAACAGTTAATTCATGCCGAACGAATTTCACTATATTCTGAATTAATGATCTTAAACGTAACACTATGCTTTAATAATAGATGTAACACTATATTTTAACACTTATAAAGTTCGCAAGCTCATGTTTTCATTGCTTCACATCACTAATCTATTTACTGGCAGTATTCGTCTGTCTTTAAAAAAATAAATAAGTTATAAATAAAATAGATTAGCGTTGTAAACCTTTTGAAAAATGACTTATTTTACCAAGTTTAATACATTGTAGATTATATTGATTAAATTGAAATGCCTTAACATACCTCTTGTCTAACTCTCGAATTACCTCGTCAATTACCAAATTACTTTAGTATGTTATAGAGCCGAAGGTATAGTTTCTAAATTTATATATAACCCTTGCGAATTCGTGGCTGAGAAATAGTTTTTGTGCACTCTTGTGATAGTAATCGTTACTTTAATAAGCCTTTATTATGATGAAATGATTTTCAAAAATCAGCCAATCATAATAAAGCATTTGGATATGTACAACGTTTCACGACATTTTTATACTGGTTTTATATAACGGAGACAATATCCGTATTTAACGTTATACTATAGTTCTTTCAGAATGATAACGTTACCGAACGAATGCCTTTTTGAAATATTTGATAAATTTCGAACTAATTACAAAGCCTTATTTTCTTGCCTTCTTGTAAATCGTCAATGGTGTAGACTTATTATACCAATATTATGGAGTGAACCTACAAATCACTTCAATGATAAAAGACTTATAAGAATATATCTTTTAGCATTAAATACTGAAGAGCAAGCTTTATTAATTCCCCTTAAAATCAACCTTCCAAATTATCCAAAGCCATTATTTGAATACGAAAGTTATACTACATCTGTTGGTTCCTACTTTGTCGATGGAGTCTACAAATGGGTTATCCATTACGATAGCTCGAGATATAATGAAAAAGTTGCATCAGCTATCAAATGCTCTTTAGTTACAATGTTTCTACGAGCAAGTAAAAATCTTAAACATTTAATACTTAACCATAAAACAATGTCATCAGCGGTTGCATTATTCAAAAGTACCACGTTACTTCTTTGGGGTCTTAAATTTAACAATCTTGGACCTGAAGGTGTAAATGCATTAGCGAATTCACTTTGCAAAAACACTTCCTTAACATCTTTATATTTGGGTTCCAATAATCTTGGACCTGAAGGAGGAAAAGCTTTAGCAAGTGCACTTTGCAAAAACACTTTCTTAACGTCTTTAGATTTAGGTTTCAATGATCTTGGACCTGAAGGAGGAAAAGCTTTAGCAAGTGCACTTTGCAAGAACACTGCGTTGACTTTTTTGAATCTTAGTTCGAATGATCTCGGATCTGAAGGAGGAAAAGCATTAGCGAATGCTCTATGTAAGAATAGCACTCTAACTTCTTTGGATCTTCGAATTAATAATCTTAGATCAGAAGCTGCAAAAGCATTGGCAGATGCACTTTGCGAGAACACCACTTTGACTTTTTTGGTTCTTTGGAATAATGATCTTGGATCAAAAGGAGTAATTGCATTAGCAAATGCACTTTGCAAGAATACCACCCTGACTTCTTTAAATCTTAATTATAAAAATTTTGGATCAGAAGGAGGAAAAGCATTAGAAAATGCACTTTGCATGAACACAACGTTGAAAGAATTGCATATTCGTGATAATGAAATTGGTTTCACTATAAAATCAAATAATCCAAATATTAAAATATATCAAAATAAATAAATATTTTAATGTTTTATATCAATATTAATAAATGTAGAGTATGTGATTGATGCAGAATGTAATAATTTAGAATGTGAAAAATATATAAAAAAAAAAGCCAGTAAAGTATCAAACAAATAATTTTATATGCTTGATTTGTTTAATATTTAAAAAATAATTTTATGTGCTTGGTTTATTTAACTGTTTACTTATTAATAAAATTGTGATTAAAATTCTCTTGAAGTATTTTTAATAAACAATAACATGAAATTGTCTAAAAATAATTTAAAATAAAATAAATTATAATAATTTATAGTATAATATGTTAAATATTTAAATTTTTTTGTTTTTTTGAGAATTTAAATTATGCATTTTATGTTCTTAATTGGTTTTCAAAAAAGAAAATAATTTTTAAATATGATGTTCTTAATTTTTGTTAATTATTTTTGAAAACACTAAGAACATCAGATATTTAACATTAGCACAAGTTCTTAATTAATATTTTTTTAATATTATATTTGAAATTACCTTTTAAAAAATAAAATATTTATAGTATAAGAACTAAAAATTTAGTAATTTATAATAAAATATTAGTATTAGATATAACTTATTAAAGAAGATTTAATAATGCTTAATTTTTATTTATTTATTTATTTATATAATATTATAGTAGAAACTTTAATATATAATAAGAAATTTAATTATAAAAGAAAATTTCCAAAATAAAAATTTTTAAACAATATTTGTGTTGCTAAAAAAATACTCAATATAACATTGCACCTTTTATTTTTTAATAAGTGCTATAGATAATTGTTTTAAATTATTTTCTAGCTAGAATAGATTAAAAAAACCTTTAATAATACTTATTTAAAAGCAAATAACTAAATATATATAGAAATACAAATAATTATATACATTTATTAACATATTTTTACAATAATTATATATTTATTATTAATAATTCTTTTAATAATTAATTTAAAGATTTAAGAATCTGAGTTTTATAGTTTAGCAGATAAACTTTTAGGCTTTCACAAGCAAGTTTAAAATTTTAGATTATTTAAAGACAAAACTAATTTTGTTTCTATAATCTTAAGAGTCCAAATAATTAAATATAAATCTTATAAAATAAGTTAAGTACATGTATAAAATTAGATAAGAAAATTTTTAAAAGAAAACTTAATTATAAAATATAGATGCTAAGTGTATAATAATATTATAAAAAAATCTAACTATATAAAAATTGTATATATAAGTTTTTAAAATAAAAAATAATATTATTATTTATTACTTTCTAGTAAGACAATACCAACATCTTTAAATTTAACTTGTTGAATACTTGCTTTAAAGAGTAACTATCAGATTATGCATAAAGTTTGCTAAAATATACAGAGACTAAATTTGTTTTAAAATATAATTTAAAATAACTAAAAACTAAAATAGTAAGAGAAATAGTAACTATAAAAATAGGTTATAATTAAGAATTAGTTTTATTAAATTAAGAAGTAGTTCTAAGAAACTATAATAAAAATAATATAAAAGATTAATATATTAAATAGTTTAACTATAAGATTAGATGTAGCAACTTAGTAAAGTAGATAATTTGTCAACCTTTCAAGTAGTAGGTTATAAGTTCAAAATCTACTAATGACAAAAATTTGAATAATCATTTATATAATATATGGATAATGTTATGATAATAGTATTATATTGATTAGTTAGGATAAGATATTTGTAACAATGATTATACCAATATAACTAACAGGTCACAGATCATATATATAATCTTAATTACATAGAGTAATGCAAACTGGTACCAGTTAGTGCAAATCTAAGATAAGTTCTTGTATCTGTATAAAATTTGTAGAACTAAGAAAAACTAAAGCCTACTTGAAAATACTAAGTAAAAAGATAGCACAAATTTTTAACAGTACTACTATAAAGGCTAGATCTAGAAAATAGATATCAATATAAAGAAATTAGACAGTCAAAAATTTTAAGTAAGGGGTATCACTAGAGATAAGACACTGCCTATATAGTATTTTACTGCTCAGAATGCACAGAATACACAGGCATTTTTTGAGGTTGCATAGTGCAATTTTTATAATTCTGGCCAGCTGGCATAATTCTGATTAGCTTTATAATCCAGGTTTAAATTACCAATTGGAAATCACTTCAGATCAACCTAATCTGCATTACTTGATTAATAGAATCCATCATTCATAATTCTGGTCAAACTTGCAAATTATTTGACTATATTTAAAGTTGTTTTGTTTTAGATTTGGCCAAATAATTTGCAAATTTAACCAAAATTATTAATTCATTGATATACAGAGAAAAAATGAAAAAAAAACATAAAACAACAAATATGACATTTAAACTAACCTCAGAGCATTAATTAAAAATAATAAGAGCCCAACTTTACATATATAAAGTAAATGATTTATATATATAAACATGAAACCAAATGAATAAAAGTCTCTAGAGACTAAGTTTGTTTAGACTATGCAAGCTGCATAGCCAGTGCAGTAGTTTCAAAAAAACCTCAATTTTTCTATTTTTAGATATCACCAACCAGGCTATTAGATTTCAAATAAGAAAAGAATATTATGCTGACCTCAATATATTAAGAATAGGTTATAGTTCGTTTAGACTATTTGAATTAAGAGTCTAAGAACACAAGCTAAGATATATTAAAAATACTAAAGATATACTATGAAGTTAGTACTAGGATCTGAGTGAACTTTGCAAGAGTAGCTCTTGTTAATATTTGTAAAATAAGTAGATAGTTAACAAGAAAGACCTTTTGTATCTTATTAGCAGGTGTTGTGCTTTGAAAAGTGTAATGGTCTAGAAACTAGTACAAAAAAGAGTAGGTACCATACTATTTAGAAGGTATACTAGTTAGATATATATAGAGAGTATAGTAGTATTATATATATTATAACAGGACAGATAATCAGAGAGTTTAAATAAATAATCTTTTAGTAGGTTATAGGTACAGCATCTAGTGTATAACTTTAAAGTAAACTACTTAAATAGGCAATTAAAAGTTATATATATGACTAGTTGTATTTTTATCTTCATATAAAATAGTTGTAATAACTAATCCAATAAAAAGTTAATAAAATTCTGCCATAAAGTATAATCTTTAATACAAAAAAAAAAATTCTATAAAATTTATTTAAAGTACTAAGTTAGAAAATAGTTGCAGTTATATAAAAGTCTATAATAAGAAAGTTTAAAATTTACTAACTTTTAGAGTCTATAAAATTTATAATATTATAATATTATTGAATTGGTATAACTCTTTAAATTTAATTAGATTAAGTATATAACATGCTAAAAGTATATATTATATAATAGTATAGTATTACTAAAGTCAATATAACTTTTTAAATATAATTAGTATTGCCTTAAAGATAGAGAGTACTATATTAAAATTATATATAAACTCAATAATAAAATTTTTTATATTTGATTTTATAAAAAATTATATTAAGTAAACTAATATTAAATTTATAAAAAAGTTTCTAAAGCAGGTTTTTGTGATTTTAATAATAGTAAAATTATTAAATTTGATTAAAAACTTAGTAAAATATAACTTTTTAAAGATTAGATATAAAAATTTATTAATTAAATTAACTTATAAGGTTAT
>CAJVQA010007006.1:0-14259 GCA_910591915.1 Cetraspora pellucida | reverse complement strand
AGCTTTACAAATTTGTTTAATAAAGTGTCTTGTAGGAAGTTCTACATAATGGTGTTCCTATTGGAGAATATGATAAGAGTTGTAAAGACTTGTGTAGTTAAATGAGAGGAGTGGTGACAGTGGATATTGTTTGGTGAGTCAATAATCATTTTTTTATAATTAAGCTTCATTTGTATAACTATAAAAAAAAATATATCTAACAAAAGATAATCTTTACCAGATTCAACTACTTTAATTAAAAAATTAACAATTTTATCACTAATTTCAATATCAACTATTAACATTTCATAACATGTTTTTTTTTTTATTATTAGATATAGTAAAAGCAGAACATTTATAATTAGTAATTTGTAATCCTAGTTATTTTTTAATATAGTTAGACATAAAAAATTCAGAACAACTACTATTAAATACAATATTGACAGAATAACTATTAATTTTTACTGTTCCTTTAGCATTTGTAAACATTTTTGTATTATCATAAATATCATTCATCTAAATAAAAAATAAAAAATAAATTAAAAATTAAAAATAACTTATATGAGTTTTAAATATGTACTTTTAAAAATGTATTAGTTAAATAATTATAAATATCATTTCTTAATTCTTTAATCAATAAAATAAAAAAAAATAAAAACAAGTATGTTTCTTTTATATTTTTTTTTAATATTGTAATAATACAAGATAAAACTACTCTAGAATTCCTTATATATAAAGTAGCCAATAGGTTATTTATATAACATAAAATGTTACTACACTTGAAAAAGGCATTGGATTTGGTAAATATAAAATGGATATTCTTTATTATTGTATTTTAGATCCTGTTCTATATTCTGTTACATTTTAAGCATATTACTTATATACTTTTTCCCTATCTGCTATATGCACTATATATGCTATATATGCTATATACGCTATATATGCTATATATGCTATATATGCTATATACATTATATATACTATATATACTATATATACTATATATGCTATATATGCTATATATGCTATATATACTATATATGCTATATATGCTATATTACTAATTCAATTTTGTATATATTAATAATGATCTTATTAAGGGTGTGGGTCCTATAGCTTAGCGGTTAAGCTCCCATATCCTTCACAGTCAAGGTCAACGGTTCAAGTCTGGCTAAAGGCAAAATTAAAAGATTTTAGCTTCTGTAACCTATAAGAAGCCTGTAATTGAACACGAAGCCCTGTAGTCAAAAGTCCAAGTGCAGTACAATGATGAAAATAGAAATTCCTGAAAGGAGACCCAATCATAGAGTGGAGGCATTATATGTAACAAGCAGTTGTTACAGAAGGTTACAGTTATAGAAAGATTGCATATATAAGTCCTTTAGGCTAGGGCAATATTAACATTCTTATACCTCCCAATATAGGCAGTACCAACATCTCTGCACTCAACTTGTGGAGTACTTGCTTGAAAGAATAATCAACAGATTATGCAAATAAGTCTTAATTAGGATCCAAGGAGAGGATTTGATTAGGAGAGTAGTCTGACAAGTAACCAAAACTAGAATGGTGAGAGAAGCAGTGAATATGAGGATGAACTGTAATAAAGGATTGGTCTAACCAAAATTAGAAGCACCTCTGACACAGCCGAATAATCTAATTATAGAAGAGAAATCTTAGAGAAAGGCATATAACTTTCTTGTGCAATGTAAAAATACCAAATCAGGTTCTGGTTGTATCTATATAGAAGTCTATGATGAACAAAACTAGGGATCAACCAACCAATGTGAGATAAGATCTGCAAGGTAGTATGGCATCACTAGGATTGGTATAACTCCCTGGGCATAACCAGAATTGTTCTGCAAGTATTGTCGAATAAGCTAGGAGCTTGCAATACATGGTAGTATAATATCACTAGAGTCAGAGAAACTTCCTAGATATAACTAGAATTGTCCTGTTTGTAAGTACAACAAGTCTCAGTCTCTACTATAAAAGGAAGCACCATGTTAGAGGTTAAATGCAGCATCGAATTACTTATGATGTTAAGACCTGAGGTATTTGCAAAAACAGTGACAGCAGGTTTGGCTTGAGATATGAATTGGTCAAAAAGACCAATAGTGACAGCAAATCTGGCTTAAGATATAGGTTCATTGCAGATCCTAAACCATTGTCAGAACACCTTAGGGGAATTAATAACAGGCAAACCAAAGATGAGAAGATCATAAGGATCAGACATACCCAAGTAGGACTAATTTGGGAGTAATACAGTGACGAAAAGGTGAAAAATGTGGAGAACAAGGTAATACTAGATATAGTTAGATTAGGAGGCAGAAGAACAAGACCAGGTAAAACATGTGAGTGGAACATATGGGTATGATTTACAGAAGACAGTACTTTTGGCATTTGGGATGCTGCATTAAGTTCGGTAGGTATCCTTGTCTGTGTAGCAGTTTAATGTATGCCATGACTACAAGTGGTTGCCAAGGTAACTGCATATAGACATGCAGCAGACATGCACTTAGGTGCCATAAAAGTAACTGAGTGAAGTTAGTGATATTAAATTAGATAGTATATAGTACTAATAATAATCAATCCTAAAAATGTAATCATAAATTTGTACTATATCAATTGAGGCTAATAAAAACCAATTAGCATTGTCGCCAAAGTTAAAAAAAAAAAAAAAAAAAAACAATGATCCTATTTTGAATCATAACATTTTTTCTCACTTTAATACATTCATTTTATGAATTAAATCAAGCTTTGCAGGTTTTTGGTGGGTTGGTACAGTAAGTACATAACAATTATATTTTGCAGAGTAGTTAATAATAGGTCGCTAATTATATTACTAAGAGTATTTATGATTTTTTTTTTTTTTGTAGTTTATTGTTTGCTAACTAATATTATTGCTTTTTTTTTTTTAAAAAGAAGTCTCTATTGGGATCAAATATTTGATTATATAAGTTACATGCTGGTAAGCATTGAAGAGCTTTCTTTTTGCCAATATTTATATGTTTAATTCAATCTAACACTATTCTTTTTATACACTTCAAGTATCATTCAGGTGTTTTACTGCTTAATTTCTTTTTGTTAGGACAGTTTCTATTCTAATAACAAGAGCCAAGATTTTGTTCTCTATTAGGTAGTAGAAATTCTTCAAGCTCAGCCAGATATAGTTTCTTTATTATCTTTGTGTTGTATTGGATCAACCTTTTGAACTCATTTATTCTTTTGTTTCAGTCTTCACAGATCTGGTCCAAGTTTTCTAATAGGATTTATCATCTATCTTCAACTGACTTTAAATACCATTTTCATGCTAGTTTTTTATCTCTTTCAGTTTCAATTCTTTCATCTTTATCAATTTGTTTATCTTTTCTGATTTCAATTTGTTTATCTTTTTTAACTCTATTCTGTTTATCTTTTCTAACTCTATTTTGTTTATCTTTTTTAATTCCATTTTATTTAGCTTTTTTAACCTCATTTTGTTCAGCTTTTTCAACTCTATTTTGTTTACCTTTCTTGACTTCAATTCTTTCATTTTTTTTGACTCCATTTTGTTTATTTCCTTTAACTACAATTTGTTCATCTTATTCAACTCCAATTCATTTATCTTTTTCAACTTCAATTGGTTTGTCATTTTCAACTCCAATATATTTATTCTTTTAACTCTATTACATTCAGCTTTTCAACTTCAATTCCATTTTTATAGCATTCATCATCATTACATTGGGCATTCACATTTTCATTTTTATAGAATAACTAACATTAAATGCTCTATTAAAATTAATCATATTTGTTGATTTTTGATAATAGCTAAAAGCTTTATATTCATCTTTATTAACACCAATTTATTTATCTTTTTTAATTTCAATACTATTTTCATAACAACAGCTGATATTATATATTCCATTAACATTTCCTAACTTAGAAGCTTTCTGAGAATATTTGAATGCCTTGTGTTCATCATCTTCAGCTTTTATTCTTTCTTTATAACAATAGCTAACATTATATGTTTCTTTAATATCTTCTATCTCAGCAAGTTCATAATAAGTGAACACTATATGTTCATCTTTTTTGATCCTAATTCCATTTTTAGTATTTTTTAAATACTGTTAAAATGCTTTCTTTTTATTCTTAGCTGTATCTATTTCTAAATTATAGCATTGCCAAGAGTCATATTGTTCAGATAAGTCATCACTTTTAGCCAATTTTAAATACTACTTGGATGCATTGGTTTTCTTGTTCACTAATCTATTTCTTTCTTTCTTTATATAGCTTCTTGTGTTATTGGGAGTTTGAGCTCTTCTTTTTGCTAAGTGTTTTGTTTACTTCTTTCTTTCTGAAGTATTAAGTCAGCATTGTTTTCCTGAGGTATATGTCTTTTGTTCTATTTAATTTCTTCTTTTAACTAATAGGATTTCTTTCTTCTTACTTTATTTGCAATTTTCTGATAGAATTTTACAAGCAACTTGAACATCTAGAACTCTTTTTTACCTATTTCAGTATTCTGGATCTTTTTGCTTGTTTTCTTTACAAAACTTTTGACATATTTGGTAAGTCATATAAAATTTTCTTTGTCTAATTTCATTTTTTTTTTTTTACTTATTTTATTTTATTTTATTTTATTTTTTTTTTTTTAAAAAAAAAATATCGATTTAAGCTTTTAAGTTTATTTGTTAATCTTTAGAATTATATACATTATGCTAGGCTTTTAGGCTCTAATTTACTTTTAATTTTACTTTTCAGTTTTTCTGATATTACATCTTTATTGCATAATCAGTTAGATGGACACAAAATCGGCCTTTAGAGTATCAGTTGTTCTGTATTAAGTTTCTAATACTTAAACCAATTAGACTAAAAAGTATTTTCTATCTATTTGTTAGTTTTTGTTACAATTTTTTTATACTAACAGTTTTTTTTTTTGTTTTTGTTTTTTAAAAAAAGTTATTCCGGTATTACTAGATCAGTGTATTGACTTTCTTATAGCATCTGATGCTGAAACAACTTAGACAAGAAGTATCTACTTTTGGTTTTCTTTGTTTGTTATCTTGTTGTTTCTATTAATACTAACTTTTTTTTTTCTCAGTTCTTAATAATAATGTCTTATCTTTCTCTTGGCTTGCCAGAACACTAGAAACTAGGCTAGATTCTGTTTTTCAAATTTTAAAGGGAAGTATTACTCTTATTTTTTATTTTTTTTTTGTTTTCTTTTACCCTATATTATTTTTCTAACAGAAAAATATTTTTTTTTCATATAGTATGTCAGTAAGGTTTTGATTTGGTGATTTTTGGACTTGGTATGTTGGTCTAACTTCTTTAAGACTATGTAGTTCTTTAGACTTAGTATATCAGCTCAGGTGACAATTCTTTTTTGCTGATATATTGGCTTTCATCTTTCACACAGTGTGTTGATAAAATGTCAGTCTAATAGTTCTTTTGGACTTGGTATATTAATTTAGGTGACAATCTTTTCTTGCCAGTATATTGGCTTTTGCTCTTCACCCAATACATTAATAAGATGTTTATTTACTATTTTTTTTTTTTGTTTCTTTTTATTTATTTATTTATTTTTTTCTAATTTAACTTTTTTGTTTTTTGTATCAAGAAGAAAAGAAGGGAAGAGGGGGTCAGACAGATCTCACAGTTACTACCAATTGTAATAATATAAGATAAAACTACCCTAGAATTGCCTATTTATAAGGTAGCCAATAGGTCATTTATGTAACATAGAATATTATTATACTCGAAAAAGATGTTGAATTTAGTGAGTATAAGGTGAGTACTTTTTATTATTGTATTCTACATCCTGTTCTATGTTCTGTTACATTTTAAGCACATTACTTATATACTTATTTCCTATCTGCTATATATACTATATATGCTATATACACTATATATGCTATGTATGCTATATATGCTATATATGTTATATACACTATATATACTATATACATTATATATACTATATATACTATATACACTATATACACTATATATGCTATATATATTATACTACTAATCTGATTTTGTACATATTAATAATGATCCTATTTTGGATCATGACAATATAAATATTTATTAATTAATTTATTTTTTAGTATGAATAAAAAAGTTATTTATTTACTTATTATTTTGATTATTATAAGTTTTGTTTCTTCTGAGATCTTAAGAAGTAGAAAATTAAATTGTTCAACATGCTATAAGCAAGATATTATCTTGTATAGTTTCAATAAACGAACTCATATTAGTGTTAAAACACATAAATGTAAAAATCAAAATAAAAGAATCTATAGATATAGTATCTGTAATCATACAGATTACAACAAACACAGACATCAAAAAAGATAAAATTAAATAAATTATATATAAAAATATATAATTGTTTATTTATTTTGTAATACTATTATAGTTAGTTTACAATTAAATAAATATTTAAATAATAAATAAAAATATAATTGTTATAATATAAATAATTAAAAGATTACAAACTGTTAGTAAAATTGGTAATCATAAAAAATACAATATTAAAAAAATAAATGAAAGTATAAATTTTATAAAAAAATGTTGTACAATTGGCCAATTCTTGAAGTGAATTTTTTTAAAAATATTTAAAGTTATAAAAATATTTAAAATATATGCTAGTATTACATTTTATATTAAAGAAATAAGTTTTTTAATAAAACTTAATTCTAAAATAAGTAATACTAAAAAATCAAGTAATTAATTAAACTATTCTTTAATTGATTGTAGTAACTCTTTACAAAAACATCTTTTATAGTATTGTACTTTACATGCCAAATTTAAATTAATTAATTTTAATGCATTAATAGTTTTATTTTGTGCATCATAAGCTCTATTATAATCTGTTATTGTTAAATCACAACTTGTTTTAATATTTTTATTGTTTCATTCAAATCAATATTTTCTTTATTCTCTATAGAATTTCTTATTTTTATAATCTTATTACATAAAATAATTTTTTGTGTTTTCAAATTACTTTCATTCAAACTTTTTGATGCATTATCTGATTCATTTTTTTTAGAACTACTCATATTATTTTTGTTATCTGACATGATTAAAATAAAAAAAAACTTTAAGTTTATTTATAGTAATTTTTAACTTTTAAACAAAATAATAACTCATTTTAATATAATCCAAATAATACTTTAAATATAAATTTAATAATCTAATTATAATATAAACATATATTATCAGAATAAAAAACTACAAAAAAAAATAAAATTAGTTATATTATTTATATAAAAAAATAATTTAATTATAGTTACTTTTATTATTCAGATAATTAAAGTTATAAATGTCTATTAAACAAAAGTTAAATAAAGTTTGTGCTTAAAATAAATATTAATATGAATATATTATAAACTTACAAAGCTTGTAGTATAAATTATAACTTGATAATAATATTTGTTAAAAAAAGAATCCAATAATATATATTGATATATTGCATATTATATAGTGAAATTGTAAAATAGCATAAATAAATATATAAATACAGCATATTTATAAACTTTTTGGTAGTACTAAAACCTAAAAAATTATACATTTTATATTTTTATCAAATAAAAAATTTACTATAATAAAAATACCTGTTATAACAATTATATTAACAATACAATTACTAAAATAATAAATAAATATTTTTCATTTTTTTGTATATTGTCTAATTCTACATTTATTTTTTTTTTAATATTATTTTGTCTTTATAGAGATTTAAAATTTTCTCATTAGCAATAAGTCTTCATAAACTTTCTTCTGCATCAGCAGTATCAATTGGAACAGGTACCTGAACATCACTAAATTTTTGTAATATTTTATCTGTTTTAGAATTAATAAGATTTTTAATCTCTTTATTATCAATTTTATTAATTGCATCTTTAATTGCTTGTAAATCAGTATTAAGTTTTAAATTTTTTAATGCAACTTGAACAGCTTTTTCTACAATTGGGGTGATATTACCTAATTGCTTTAATAATTTATTATAATTATCTTACTATGTTTTAATTTTTTTATTTTTATTTTTAAGAATTTCTTCAATTCTTGCAGTTAATACAAGAATACTTTGTTTTTGTTGTAATGTATATGTTTAAACAACAGAATCAAATTGAATTGTTGTTTGAGGTTAAGTTCTTGGTATTTGTAAATTTGATGATTCAGTAGAAGTTGACATTTTTAATAAAAAATAATATACAAATATGTTTCTTTTTATATTTAAATTCATATTAAATTTTATTTTATATTAACAATATAAATAAATTATATAAATATAATATTAATCTATTTAGAAACATTAATGATTTTAGAGGTGTGGCAACCTAGTGAAGTGGATAGTTTGTCAACCTCCAAGTGGCAGGTCTAGAGTTCAAATCTCAGTGATAGCAAAAATTTGCAATTCTTTCTGTGTTACAGCTAACTGTCTTCTGTGATTGGTTGGGATAAGATACCTGTAACCCATGTTATACCAGCATAATTGGAAGGCTAGGCACTCGTACAACATTGTACAAGAAAACACAAACTGGTACTGGGCAGTATGAACCTAAGATAAGTTCTTAGGCCATATAAATCAAGAGAACTAGGTAGTAAGATGGAAGCCTACTTGAAAGACCTGAGTAGAGAGGTAACCCAAACTTTTGACGATGCTACTGTAAAGACTAGACTTATAAAACGGAACTAGAACTTGTGAAACCAGGCAAATATGCCAGTTTTTGAGAATGGACCAGATAAACCAACTAGGCCACCAGGATTTCTGAATTCCAAAGGAAAAGAGTACATGCTGGCAAACATGTAAACCAGAGGTGTATAGTTTTGACCTACCTTTCTGGGCTATCTGGAATGGCAGCTTGGTGGAACTTGAATTAAATACCAAAGTAGTAAGAATATGTTATGAAGTCAGTACTGGGGTTGGAGTGAACTCTACAAGGGCATAGTAGTTTAATGATACGCCCTGACTGCAAGTGTTGGTCTTAGTCATAGTGATACCAGATTAGCTATAAGAATGGGATACAGAAGATTCTGAAAGGTTTAGTACAAGGTCAAAGGTTTTCTATATGAGTAAACCACTTTAAAAACTTAGTAACCATGGCATATTTGAACCAGTATCGACTAGGACATCTTGGTAGGTGTAGGTAGATTGGTGAATATGGGAACAGAGTAGTTAAATAGGGAACCTACAAGCAGGTTCTAGGTATGGCAGCTAGTGTAGAACCTTCAGGTGGACTACTTAAATTAGACAATGACTAAAGTTGTACAAGTGGCTAGTTATACACTCTTTCTATGATTGTTCCCTGTAGTTGTAAAGCAACCATTAACTGAATATACTATCAATAAAATCCTGGATCGCAAGTACTTAGCTTAATATTTAAAAAAAAAAATAATATCTTTATGTAAATCACATTAAATCATATAGTATCTTGGTATCTACTTTGATGAAAATAGTTCTACTAAACCAACTTTTAAATGGTTCAAAATAAAATTGAAAACTTTTTTTTATTAATAAATATAAAAAACTTATATCTAAACAAATTTCTACACTCTTTAATATAATACTACAACTATTTTTAGAATATCTTCTACAAAGTTTATCTATATTCAAGTTATAACAATAAAAACTCTTATAACTACTTTCTATTACAACAAAAAAATGCTTTATTTAGCAAAAAATATATCTAATATTCTTCTTACAAATTCATTATTTTTTAAACTTTCAATATTTCAACACTTAACTCAAAAAGTTGCAATATTAACAATAGAACATATCTTCTATTCTACTTCACTTTTTAAACATATTGGTGAAGGCAGAATTAAAAATTGGCTTACTAAAATATGACAACCACTTTTCTTCCAATTATACTTTCCAAATTCTTACTTAAAACCAAAAATTTTTTCTTTATTTTTCAATTTTCACTTTTACATAACTTTAACATTTATTTTTTACTTAATAACTCATTAAATTTATCATCAACTAATATTCCTATAGCAACAAAAACAATATATGACATTCTTTTATCTAATATCTCACCCTCTTTAACAAATAGTCTCTATAATAATAAAATATTTTTTATTGAACAAATCACAATTGCTGACAACTTATATCTTTTATCTTGAAATAATATATATATATAAACTAAAAAATCTATTCATGAACCTACTCCTTTCTGGTTTATTAAACTTTGTAATCTAATTTAAATAATACTATGCACCAAACATGGCCACATCTTAACCTACCTAATATTAATAGTTTTATTAATTCTCTTAATACAATTACACTCTATCACCTATTATTATTAAATCAATGATCAATTTTTCTTAATAATTTTTAAATTCTTTTTACAAAGAATTTATCTAATTTTTTCTCAATCAATAATACTGCTCATGGCTTAATATCATTGACTTTTGCTAACTCACCTAGTTTAATATCTCAAATTTTTATTAATATTTCAAATATTAAATCATTAAAAAAAGATAATATCTACTCTTTTAATATTAATAATTATAAAATTTATGCACTTATTAATATATTACAACAAACTTCTCCATCATTTATACCAACTTAAACCCCAATTATATACATTTTTAAAATAGAAATACAAATAATATAAAAATATATATTATTCTCCAACTACCAAAATTAACTCATTAAATTATTTTTATTAGCAAAAAATCTCCCAAACAATACTCATTTCTATACAGATGCCTCAATTATTAATGTTCAAACATCACATTCTAAAATTGGAATTGGATGAATTTCTGAATACAATATTCAAATCAAATTTAACTGTTTTATTTCTTTATATCCTGATTCTATTCAAGCAGAAATTGAAGTAATAATATATCTTCTTCTTATCTTGTTAATAAATTCATAAAATAATATACATTTAGACAATCTCTCTATACTTAAAAATATTTAACTATTTCCATTATTATATAAATTCTCATATATAATAAACTGGGATATTTATTTATCATTTATCATCTTATTAAAACAAAGTCTCTTAATATCTCTTTTCATAAAATCAAATCTTATTCTAATAACTCTTTCCACAATCAAGCAGATCTCTTAGCCAAACAAGATACTAATAAATACCAAATCGCATCCAACTTTAAAACAATACTTACTTATCACTTTACATAACATAATTATATAATTTCTACTAAAACTCACTCTATTCTCCAAAATACGATAACTATTTAATCACTTCTTACTTGATTACAACTTAAATAATTTCAAAACCCACTTTTTATTAAATGGTCTACCAATTTTAATATTATTAATTCACTTAATAATGATCAAAAATTCTATTTATTTCAACTAAAAATTATCAATAACAACTTATCAACTATACAAATCTTAATATATACCATCCCTTATTATACACTAGTCCAAATTGTGTTTATTGTCAATTAATCAAAGATATACCTCATCTATTAACTTGCTCTAAACAAAAATTCAACTTTTAACAAATTCTTCATAGCTCAACTACAAATATTACTCAACAATTAAACATCTCTACTAAAATTACAAATACTATTCACACTATATTATTCTACTACCTTAATACATTATCATATCTTAATTTTTTGAATCTTATCCAAGGCCTTTACCTTATATCTTTATATGATAATATCAAAATACTTCTTTATAAAACAATATTACCCTTCTTCACAACCTTATCGAATGCTTTTCTTAATTGGTTCTATAAACAAATATGGCTACTATATAACACTTTTTAACAATAATAGGAAAAAGCTTGAAATATAACTAACAAATCCAAACATTCAAAAATCTACTCTCTAATTTTCATTTCAATCAATATCTAATATCTTAAATACATTTACTATTAACCTTACTATATCTATTAAAAACTGGCTATTTTTAGCTATTCACTTACTAACTGTATTTACTAAATGTCAAGACTATTACTTTAGATTTTTCTTCAACCTTCCTATATTTAAAATTAATTTGAAATAATTAATAATAGTGTTATATAGAAATGAAAATGTAATGTTATATTGGGTGTCTTAAAATAAGTAGCACAAATGTAGTTTAGAAATCTTTAATGTAATTCTTCTATTACTTAATAAAGTTTCTACTTTGGCATTTCAAAAAAAAAAAAAAAAAACTAAATAATTTGATAACAGTATATTAGAATATAATAAGAATATAAAAAAACATAATAACTTAGTAAAGTGGCATGTTGTCAACTTTTAAGTAGCAGATTTAGAGTTCAAATTCTAGTGTTGATGAAAATTTGAAATTCTTTTTATATTATAGTTAACTATCTTCCATTCTTGATTAGGATCAGATATCTGTTACTTATGTCATACCAGCATAACTAGAATGTTATCTGGCATTTATACAATATTTGTAATACAGAAGTTTCTAAAAAGTTTAGTTCAAATCAAAACTTCTTTATATAAATGAATGCTTTAAAGACTTAATAAACATGTTATATTTTTATCAGTATTAATTAGGATTATTAATAGATATAGATAAATGGATAAATACAAAAACTAAAGTGTTTAAATAAGAAACTTACAACTATAACAAATAGTATAAAACCTTCAGATAAACTACTTAAATTAGACAATAGCTAAAGTTGTATAGTATCTAGTTGTATACTTTTGTTATAATTGCTCTTTGTAATTGTAATTTAATTATTCAGTAAATGTACTATTAATAAAATTCTAAATTACAAATACTCATTTTAATATTTAAAAAAACAAATATAATAAGAATAAGTATACATTACTGATTAGTATTAATAGTATAAATGTGTTTGTATTTAAAATATTTTATAAGTAATACTATATATTAAAATTTTTGTAATTATAAATAATAGTATTTTATATATTGTATTGTTTGTACTAATATTTTTTTATAATAAGTATACTTTTTATATTGAAATAAATTTGTAAAAATAATAATAATAGGTTTTAATACTAGTAAATCAGTTTTGATAATAAATTTTTAAATATTCTTAATAAAAATTAAAATATTAAATTAATATCTAAAGACTATTTAAACTTCTAGTAAGTTTTAAAAATAATATATTCTTAAAAGATAATGTTTTTATAATTATTAATTAAATAAATATTAACAACAAATTCAACAATATAACTAATTTTTTTTTTAAATATTAAAATAAATACTTATGAACTAAGATTTTATTAATAATATATTTAGCTAATAATTGCATTACATCTACAGAAGGCAAACATAGAAAGAGTATACAATTAGCTACTTATACAACTTTAGTCATTGTCTAATTTAAGTAGTCTGCCTAAAGGTTTTATACTAACTGCTATATCTGGAATCTGCTTGTAGATTTCTTATTTAAATGCTCTAATTTTCATATTCATTCACTTATTTATATTTACCAATATGTCTAAGTAGATACTGATACAAATATAATATAGTCACTAAGTCTTTAAGGCAGTCACTTATATAAAAACCTTTGATCTTGTACTAAACCTTTCAGAATCTTCAGTATATTATTCTTATAGCTGAGCTAATAACACTATGACTAAAACCAATACTTGCAGTTAGGATGTATTATTAAACTATTATGCCTTTGTAAAGTTTATCCTAATTTTAATACTTACTTTATAACATATTTCTACTACTTTGGTATTCAAATCAAGTTTTATTAAGCTTTCAGTTTAGATAGTTTAAAAAGATAGATAAATTATATCTTTGGTCTATATGTTCTCTAGCATGCAGTATTTTCTTTTAAAACAGATTTAGGCAGCCTGGCTGGTTGCAATGACATTTATCCAAAAACTAACTTGTCTTTATTTGGCTTCACAGATTTTATAAGCTATTTTATATACTAGTCTTTACAATAGCACTGCAGAAAGTTCAGATTACTTTTCTATTTAGGCCTTTCAAGTAAGCTTCTATCTTTTTGATTTCTGTAAATTACATAGCCACAAAACTTATCATAGGTTTACACCACCTAGTACCAGTTTGTGTTCCTTTGTAAAGACTATACAAATACTATGTAACCTTTTAGTTATGCTGAAATAACATAATAACAGGTATCTAATCCCAACTAATTTCAGAAAACAGTTAACTGTAATACAGAAAAATTACAAATTTTTTATCAACATTGGGATTTGAACTCTAGACCTGCCACTTGAAAATTGATAACTTATTTACTTTACAAGAAAATGTAACTAAATTTATATTTATTACTTCTTTTTAAGATATTACTATTTTTTATAATGTTATAATAAATCTTATCAAAACTAATAAATATTTTAATATGT
>CAJVQA010007005.1:0-14261 GCA_910591915.1 Cetraspora pellucida | reverse complement strand
CTACTGACAGTCCAATGGACTGGACTGGACTGGAACACGTGTTCCAGTGGACTGGACTAACCCAAGTGACAACCCTGCTCTAAGGGTACGCACTTAGATAGATCTGAGTTAATTACATGTGTATTTTCTTGCACACATCTCTAAACACACATTTACTTTGATGTGCACTTAGATGTTTGGCTTTATTATCAACCAATCAAAATTAGCAACATTGTTGTCATTACACTGCCTTCAAATACCTGAGCACAGTATTAATTAATTAAAACTAGACAATAAACCCACTCACATGTGCAATATGTAGTTTATGCTATAAATTATAAACTTAGCGTTAGTGATCCGTCCTTAATGGCAAAATATGCATATCACTGTGCTTTTGGACATTTCTAATGGAAATGACATATTCGACGTGGAAAAGATTCAAGGATATGCCTTAGGAAATCTTCACATTGAATAAAAGATAAATTTTACCGCAGTTAATTCGATTCACACTTTTAGTTTACCTCATTCCATTATTTAATTTGTTACAACTTTTTCTAATGATAAATATTGTATAAAAAGCTTTTATGCAAACGGATATTAAATTATTCATAATGAGGTGCATTGGCTTTTAAAAAGAAAAATCTTATGCTTGAGATTAATAAGTTATGTATCGGTTCCAGAATCCTAATAGCGGAAATCGAAGATATCGACAATTTAATTAAGACAACATAGATTAGAATGGTGATTTTAATGAAGTCTATACAGATACATGGGCAAAGGTAATAAAGGTTGGAGTAATAATGCTTTCTATAAATTATGCGAACAATTGATTGATCTGCAAATTCAATTTACGGAGCTCGGACTTGGAATTTGTTCATATTTTGGAAATGCCTTTTTTGAAACATGCCCAAAATAGCTATGACACAGACCAAGGGCGTTCACCTCCCCAATGGATTTGGTTTGATCAAACAGATCAGATTCTTTATCAAATTCATTGAAAGGGCTGTTTGAAAACGCCCTGAGTTTATATGTAATTAGCAAGGATAATTACAATTTACGGAGTTCGGACTTTGATCTTATTCATTTTTGAGAAATGCCTTTTTTGGACATGTCCAATTTGAAATCGTAGCGACAAAGGCCAACGCTAAGTTTAATTCATATCTGGAAAATGGTTTCTTTGGAATTTTTTAGTAAATGATATTTGATTGTTCGCAAGGAGTTCGGACTTAGAGCTTATTCATATTTGGGAAATGCCTTTCTGGGACATGTCCAATTTACAGGCTGAATCGTATTCATATTTGGGAAATACTTTCTTTGGAAATTACGTGATACATTTTTTGATAAACAAGATCATGGAGTTCGGATTTTAGCGTTAGTGTTTATTCATCTTTGGGGAATGCCCTTTTTGGGCATGCCGGATTTAAAAACGCTGCGCAAGACTTGCAAGTTTACAGCTGTTTTGAAAAAGGTGAAGAATCGGGCAATTCTGATTAGTAAAAATTGAATGTCCGATTAGCACTGACATTGAAAATTCTTTTTTTAGAAATTGCAGAAAAATTGATAAAAAAAAACGCATGTGACAGATTAATTCTTGAAAGTTTAATTTACAGAGTTAAAATTATGAAGTTCGAACTAGTTATTCATATTCAAGAAATGTTTCTTGGATTGATAACCTGTCAATAATCTATATTTATTATTTATATTATACTATTCAAATTTTAATGCGTCTGTCCGCTTTTTCGAATCTGATTGGTCAAATTTAGGTACTCGTGATTTGGGTCATCAGTTGAGCTGTATACAATTTATTGTAATACCCTATTACCACAATATATAGCTCTTTTTATACACATTTAACACACATTTCGGTCTTGATAGATGGTTTTAATAATATCACATAAAGTTTCACTGTCCCTAAACACTATCCGTAGAATTTTTGGTTCGAAAAATAAAAAGTCACGTGATCCACCACTTGGCGGAGCAGAGTTTTTTAATAATTAACTAAAGATAATATTTGCGAACAAATTATAATAATATTATTATTATTAAACGGATACTCCCAGAATTGCACGAAATAATGCGATTTAACTAAATAACTTTTTTGGTGCAAAATTTTGATCGCCACTGCCAAACTAATAGCGCCATTTTTTTTTTTTGCAAAAATTTAAATATTCATTAAAAATAAAGTTTGAAAATTGAGCAAAGCAAATGATCTAAATCAAGTAATATGTACAACTTACATGTTAAATAAATTGATTATTTTTCAATTATTATGTATCATTAAATACGAATGTCTTTACTAGAGAAGATAGAAATAAATATTGAAAAACCTCAAAACGACACAATAAAACTTATTGCTCAAAATAATGCAACCTTTACATATTCGGATCATTTAAGCCCTTCGTACACCCCCGCTAATGAACTTACTTGTGATATTGACTATGACGAATTATTAGAATTAAAATATAAAGCACAAGGCGGCTTTGGTAGGATTTACACGGCACTATGGAGAGAACAACTTGTTGCAGCAAAATTTATTGTTAGAGAAAACTCAAAAGATTTTACCCGCGAGGTTTGTTGAAAGTAATGTGAGGTGTAAATACGAGGTGTAAATAAGTCAATCATGCTTTTCTATTTACATTTAGTTGAGAGCCTTGAGGAAATCTAAAGAATGCGAAGAACATATCATCAAATTCTTCGGATTATCTAAAGGTACAGTACGTATTCCCTGCACTATGATACACTTGACCCTCGTTAATATCAACCGATTTGGATCACTTATGTTCATCATATTAAAAATTGATATATATGAGGGAATTTTTAATATAATATTATTATATAGAATTCATTTTATAGTTTAGGTTGATATTAACGAGGGTTATGTGTACTGCTTTTCATAAAATTTAGTTTGCAGGTATTATGTATAGTAATTATGAAATGCCATAACCAGTTAACGTTACGACAAATTCGCACTTTATTATAAAATTGAAAACCATGCTATACTTAAACTGTAATATTCAAATTTTTTTTATTAATTTTAGATAAAGGAACCGGAGAATATATTTTTGTAATGAAATATGCGGATAGCGGCTCTTTAAAAGATTATCTTACTCAAGAGCTAACATTAGATCACAAGATTTCTTTATGCAAAGATATTATCAAAGGATTGGCATTTTTGCATAAACATAATATAATTCACAGGGATTTAGTAAGCTTTTATTGTCATTTGCTATTTAAGATTAGTTTCGATAGTAGGTTATGTCATTAAAATAACCTTTCTAATCATGTGATAAACTAGCGAAGACCTCATGTATCCACTAATATGATTTTATTAATCGTGTAGCATCCCAATAATGTTCTAATTCATCAAGAAAGAGCTCTTTTGGCGGATTTTGGCCTTTCGAAATCTCTTTTATCAAAAACATTATCAAAAATTCGAGGAATACCCCCTTATGTCGACCCAAGAGTGCTAATCGATGATTCCGATTATCCACATCCACTTGAAGTATCCTATGATATTTATAGCTTTGGTGTGCTAATGTGGGAAATATATACTTGTTCCCCGCCATTTAGTGGTAGAAATTTTTATACTCTAAATTTTCAACTTTGTATGAACGGTTTGAGAGAAAAGCGAATAGTAGGAATGCCTATGGATTACGTAAAAATATATGAAAAATGTTGGAGCAACGATCCTTCAGATAGACCTAACACTACCAGAGTATTGAAAGACCTTGAAAAGTTGAAAAAACAACCGACTGTAACAAAAGATGATATTAAGAATATTCAAGAAGATCATGGTACGATTTCCAGAAAGTAAAATCGCTTTCACCCGCGTAACTACGTTAATAGTTATTACTCAATTACACATTATAATAAGGAGACTATTTTTTATACCCCATATTTGCATACTCCTCTAACAGATCAAAATTTTGAGTGAAGATATCTCAACAACCACTTAACCAAATTCGATGAAAAAAAATTTACTTAAATTCTCTAGACTCATAGAATTCAAATAAAAAAATTTTGATCGAATTTGGTCGAGTGATTGTCAAGATATCTTCGCTCAAAGTTTTAAAAAGAAATTGACACGGCTTCTATTCTGATAGGCGGTTTAAATTTTCTGAAGTTTTGTTAAGGGGTATGAATAACAATGTGGGGGTATAAAAAAAATAGCCCCTATAATAAAAACCAGTTTGCCGTATTGTTTAAGTTACAACAATTCGCCCCCTCCACAATATTTTCTTCTTTTCTAATTTACTTTTGAATTTATTGCTGTTATGGATATAGATTCAAAGCTATCAATAATTACGACCAAAGAACTTGAAAAAGTTAACAGAAATTCAAATGACAACGTTCAACAACGTGAGCCGAAAAATAATGAACTACATAATAAAATCGAGGTAACCGAAACAGCAACAATTTATTAAAGAAATTCTGTTTCTTCTTATCTTTATTATCATCGTGGCATTTCCTTATGTTAATTTTTAATTCAAATAACATTTTGATCCTTTGAATTTATTTTTAATATCTTAGGGAGAAGATGACAAGAACGTAAACTTGGTATTGTGTTGATTTTCATCTTTTTTTTTACTTATTATATTACAGCAGAGGATTGACTCGGTCTATTTTATCGGATAAAGATGATTGAGATGATTGATGACTTGAAAGCAGAAAATCTTGCCATGAAAGCAGAAAGTCGTGCCAAAGATGAAAAGCTCTTGAATATGGAAAACATGATCGGAGAGTTATGCCGAGAATTGAAGAATATCAAAGAACAATTAAGAATGACCGAAGGGTTGAATTGTAACAACTCGGTAGAAATGGACGAGTCGACTAGGGTAACTTCGTCGGTTGACCGTTGAATGACATGTGTATAGCTGATAGTAGAATTAATTTTTATTAATAAAGCTAATTAGTCTGAGATTTTTGACAATTTTTTTTACATCTCGCTTCTCTCGGCCTCTTTTTAAAACCTGTTCTAAAGTTTTATTTTATATTATAACATCTTCACCATTAGTTGATGTCAGAAAGGACGCATCAAACTCATGTAATCTTAGATCTTATCATTGATGCAAATGTCACTGTGAACATTTAAATTTTCGCAAAATGGCACTGAATATGTCCCATGATCTAAAAAAAATTTTTTTCTTGCAAAAAAGTATCGCTTCACACATTATACTCTTGTTTGGTAATAATTTATTAGGGAGGCGATTTTTATTTAACAGTTAAGGAATATGTTAGCACATTATGGCATAGAATGAATAATTGATTGAGAATGGTCAGGAATAGCAAAGACAACCCGAGAAATTTGCGCTGGGAGTCGCCCCAAGATTGACAAGTCTGTGATTTCCCACTTTGCAGAGGCAAGTCGGCTGTGAGCAGAGACATGTAGACCCTAATGAGAGCAGAGAAACGAGAGTGAAGAAATGGCAGGACCATATGATCGTCTGTTTCCCATTGGGTAGGTTGGGAGGGTCGAGGAACTTCCTTGCTTTCGGGGTTGTTTACCGAGGTGACCTTCATTCGTCATTCAGCGTATTTATGCTCCCCTGTCATGCCCCTATTGCTAGTCACTGCATTGTTCTCATGTTACTGGCATATGCTGCTGTGTTTATTCGCATATGATTCTCAACTTTTGATCAATTGCCTTATTGCGGACTTGGTGCGACGTCCAATGATAGTCGTTACATTACCGTAACTATAGTAAGTAATATAGTAAGTTACGGCTATACGTATAAGGATAACTTACTATTAGGGGTCTGCAACCCGGGCTCGTGCCTATGCCCAACAAAAATTCAGGCATGGGCATGGACATGAAAGTTTTGGCATGGGCATGAATGCTAGTATAAAATTTTGGCATAGGCATGGACACAGGCACAAAAATTTGGCATAGGCATGGGCACAGGCATGAAAACTTGGCATGGGCATGGGTATGGGCACAAAAATTTAGTATTTATTAATTAATTATATGTTTGGTACTATTTGGCACTTGTGCCTAACACTTTTTGGCATCTTTTTGCCTAGCATATTGTGCCTATGCCTATAAAGTACCTGGTATTTGTGCTCATGATTATAAAAATGCCTGGCATTTGTGCCCATGCCTATAATAATTTCTGGCACTTTTTAGCCTATAGGTATGAGCATGGCATGAGGCACTAGTGCCAATTTGCCCAGCATGGGCATTTGCAGAATCCTACTTACTATATAACTTACTATAGTACGGCAAGTTACGTAATGTGACTACTATCATTGGGACAATTCTACAGCATCACCAGTGGATACCCTTATGTCTATACTTGTCGCCCAAATTCCAAACTATTATAGTTTGGATTTTTCCGTGCCCAAATTAATATTTCAAAAAGTTTATTAAATATCTTTATTTAAACAAATAATGTATATTCTTATAGCTACATATAATATATTCACAAACTATCAAAATTATTTTATGATTTAATTTTTTATAAAAGTAATTTGTTTTTTGAGTTTGGGATTTGTCTGGGTTTTGCCAGCAAGTATACTTATGTCAAGAAAATTCCGGTCTGAAGATCACTTCCAACCCTAAGAAATTGTAAAAAAAATGTAAATAACATAAAAATTTATTTTGATAACTAACTTTTGACTTCTAAGTAAAAGTTTTTTAAATGAAATTTTACTTATAAAATATGATTGTTAATGTTAGATATATAGAGAATCTTGATATACTATGACTCATATCTTTTTGACTGACAGTTTGGGATTTTCTTGACATAAGGATACAGCTACTGTTATGGCAAGGAGGTGCTTTTATATCTTTCAATCAAATTTTTTTAGTGCTGAAACATTAAATACAAAATTATAACTTACTTTAATAGATAAAGACAAAAGAAATATTCTAAAAGCTTAACTAGTACAAGAAAAAATTCTTTCTTTTATACTAGCCATTAGACTCTAACTAATTATTATACAAAACTTTTTTTTTTTTTATTAAATAATGCTTAAGTAGAAACTTTATTACATATAGAAATATAAGTTCTAAATTTAAAGATTTCTAAACTACATTTGTCTACAATTAGGCACCCAATATGACATTACACCTCCTATTTCCTATAGATATTATAGCTAACTATTTCAAATTAGGTTCTAGCTAGGATAGGTTGAAGAAAACCTTTGAGTGATTGTCTGAATATTAAATTATACAAGTTATTAAAGAGTATTTCTGTAAGAGTCATTTTGTGATTAAGGGTTTGATATTTATAGGTTGAGAAAGAGTTTTAGTATTGTTTAAAGGATTAGATAAAGTTGATAAACTGATTTTGGTACATTTGGATTTTGATATGATGTTGCAAGAGTTTTCCCATTAGTGTTGATATATATTACAGATAGATCAAAGATCTTGGTAATATCAGTTAAATAGATTGTTTGAAAAATAAAGTAGAAAAGTATCTGTTTATTTATTAATAAGTGTTTTGATGTATTCATATATAGTAGTAGAATAAGTTCCAATAATAGTATATAAAATATATTTGTATTAAGGATTTGAGAAATAAAATGTAGAATTTAGAAGGATATTTAATAGAGTTGTTGAAATTATATTAGTAATTTGGAGTGATTGAAGAGTGTCATATATAATGCTTTCAAGTGATTGTAGAATATTTGTAGTATTACTAGAACATGAGAACAAGTAAAGAGTATCTTCAATATTTGTACAGTAGGAACAATAAGATGTAGTATAAAGATAAGAGTAATGAATATTAAGGTTTTGTATAGTAGCTAAGTTATTGGTGAGAATTTAATACAAAAGAAGTATTTTTGTAAGTTATCTTCAAGAAAAGAAATAATTTTAAATAGAAGAAACTATTTAATATTAGTAATATTTTGAAAAAAATTTAAATTTAACCATTTAGCAATTTCTTAAATATTTATAATAGTTTTAATAAAGATGTAAATTTTAAAGAGAATTAGAAGATTGTTCTATAGGAAATGATTTGGAGTATTGAATTTTGAAATATTGAGCTTAATAATAGATTTTGAGGTAACTTGTTTAGTAAATGAATCTGCTTGGTTGTGAAATGAGTCTGTAGAATGTGATTTGACTTTATAAAAAGTGGTAGTAATGTTTTTGGGATGTTTAAGATAATTAATATAGTAAATAATATCACAGTTTTTAGTTTATATAAGTTTGGAAATAATAGATTTTTAATGCCAGTTGTGTTATCAATATAGATATTTAAAGAATTATTAGATGAAACTGCAAATAGAAGATAGAGAACTGCTTCAAGTTCAGTGTGAATTAAGTTAGAATAAGATTGTATAGTTGCATTGAATTTTATTGATGTGTCATATTTGCAAATCCATCCTATATCAGATTTTATATCTGAAGTTTGAAGATTTTTAATTGATCTATCAGTATAAAAATGTAATTTATTTGTATTGTATTGAGAAATAAGATAGTTAAAATCAGTAATTAGTTTTGATATAATGATAAACAAATGAATTGTTGAATAAGTTGGACATCATAGAATGATAAAATTATTTGTAGTTGTAATAAAAAAGGTGGTTGAGAAGAAGTAAAATTAAATATATTGATTAAAGCTAAAATTTTTCTAAATTAATTTAAATGATTGTTTGATCATTTGATTTGTTGGTTAAATTATAAGATAAGTAGAAGGAATAGTAGTTTGATATAGGATAATCAGAAGTTGAAAGAAGCTATATAATACCTAGAGTAGATAAAAAGATTTTGAAAAAAAAAAGTTGTTGAAAAGTGGTTTGATGAGATATATAAAATGATTAATTATTTGTATAATAAAGTTGATAAATGAAAAAAAAGTTTAAAATTAAGTGTGATAATATTAATTTAGTTGTATTAAAAAGATATTTATGAAAGACATATTTAGAGTATACTAAGTTAGATTGATAGGATTAGATTGGTTTAGTTATAGAATTTGGGTAAACTATTGTGGTTGATGACCTTTAGTTGGTTTAGTTGTATATAAATATATGTTGTTCCATAAGAGAATATTTTTGTTATCTGCAGTTGTAATTTGTTCTAAAAAGATAATTTTGTTATTTCTAAGACTATTAATAATAATAATAGATGGGTTAAAAGAAAGAATATTATAAATAGTATGAGAGTTTTTTGGTATTAATGAAGAATAAAGAGATATTTGCAAGTTAGAGATATTTGTAAATTAATTGTAGAGAAGATATTATTTAGAGCAAGTTGAAAAAATGAAAAAGTAAAATATAGTTTTGTGTTTTATAATAGTAATTAATTAAGATATTAGTTTAGAGTTGAGAAGACTATATTTTAGTTAGCTAGCCTTTAATTTGTTGTATATTAATATTTTTAAAAATTGATAGTATATTAAAAATATGTTTAGTATTAGTTACACTAACTTTTTGAATAATATTATTGAAGGATGATAAGTTAAAAGTAAGTGAGTTGGTAAGCATTATATTGTTAGTGTTTTTGGTTAGTGATAGCATTTTTTTAGTATGAGTAGTAAATAGATGAGTAGATTTAGATTGTGTATTTACATGAATTGGAGTAATTTGAAGCAGATATTCTAAAGAGGATTGTAAAATTAAATTAAAGAGTGCTGATATTTGAAAGGGTGTTACTTTTTTGTATTGAATAAGAATAAGAAATTTTTCAATTTTATTTTGGATTTAATTAAAAGTTGGTATAGGAGAACCTCATTATCATAAAAATACCAAGATAGCATATTACATTTTAAGGTTTTCTAAGAAGAATAAGCTGGTTGTTTTTTATAAGAGAAGAAGTTGAGTTTGATGAGAATTTGGATTTGATATGAAGAAGGTCAAATTTGAAAGTGTTGATTTCTATATTATTAAGTTTATATAATATAGAAGTATCATTAATATTATTTTGCATTATATTTGCACTTTCACAATGCTAGGTAGTATCATCCATAAAGGCCAATAGTAGAATTATTATTGAAGAGGATGTTGTATTTGATATGATATCAATAGGAAATTGGCATAAAATTTTGAGTAAATGATTTTTGTATTTTTTATGAATAAAAGAGAGTATAGAATCATAGTAAATTTTCTATAGTAAAGGTGAATAGATTTTATTTTGTTCAATATCAAAGTTGATTGTATTGGAGAAATAAGACCATGAGCAGTAATTACTCTAGTAAAATGATGAAAGTGTAGTTCAGTAATAAGGTTGATCTCTGTTGAGAGAATTCCTATTTTTTTGCATATGTCCTGAAGTCTTAATATGTTAATTTTATCAAAAGTCTTTGACATATCTTAGAAGAGAATTCAAACTTTTTTATTATTGACTTTATAATGTTCAATTGTATTATATAAGATTTGTATAGAAAGATGAGTCAAGGAGTTTTTGGTAGCTGTGAAGTTTAAATTGGATAAGAGATTGTAACTTGAAATAATATTATCTAGTTGGGTTGTAAATATTTTAATAATAAAGGTATTTGAAAGATTCTATTATTAAGATTGGTTAAATTTAATTTAGTATATAATCCCAGTTTGATTTTTTAGAAATTAAAAAGATATTGAAAAATTTCCAAGTTGAGGGAATTTTCTGAAATTGAAAGTATTTATTTAGAAAGAGTCAAAAAATGTTTTGTGCTTTAGAGCTAGCAAATTTTATATATTCATAGCAGGTTTCAAGAGGTTCTGCTATTTTTTGATTAGGCAGATCAGAAATTAGATTCTGTTATTCTTGTTCAGATATATTATAACTAAGATTTTGATAATGAATTTCAAATTCAGAATGTGGTTTGTAAAGTGAAAAGTATTCAGATGATGATAGAATAGTTTCAAAAGAATTAATTTTAAAATATTCAGTGAAGTGATATTTAATTGCATTTAGTATTTTTTTATGTTCTGTAAGAAGATTATTGTTAAAAAATAATCTATTAATATGAATATTGTTGTATTTTTCAAGTATTTTTTTATAAAAAAGTTTAAGTGTTTTTTTAAATAATTTGTTTCAATTTTCTATTTTTTCTTAAATTTCATTATATATAAATTGTTGATATTAATGATTAAGTGCAATTTTAATAAGTTGAAATTTCTTCTTTAACTTGAGCCAAAAAGAGTAAGAGTGTTTGAAAAGAGTAGTTTAAGTATTTAGTTTGGTATTTGATAAGTAATGTATTAAAGTTAATTGAATCCATATAATTTTTAAAAAATTGTATTTTTTTATAATAGAAGTAAAGTTTAGAGTGTTTTGGTAAAGGTGAATCTTTAATTTCTTTAATTGTTTTAATTTTTTTAAAAGGAATATGTTTAGTTGAAGCTTTAATTAGTGCTTTGTAAATTTAATTCTATATAGTATTAAGTTGATTTTGATTTGCAATTAATAAGATTTTAGGAGCTAAGTATTGAAAATTTTTAGTTGTTTGATCAGTATAGTTTTTAAGATTTTTTTAGTATAATTTTTTTAAAGAAAGACTTTGTGTTTGTGTTGTTTATGAGATTTAGGTTTATTAATTATAATAAAGATTTCTAGGATTATAATATGGTAATCTGATTTAATTATATCAGTTGTGAGAATTTCTATATAGTCAATGTTTGTAATAGATAAGTTGGTCCAAATTTGATCAATTCAGCTTTGTATATTATTATGACTAAACATAAAATTATAAGTATTTGGATAGAAAATTTGAAAGATATCTTTAAATTGAAAGCTGATTAGGTATTGAATAATTTGACTTTCAGAAATTGATGATTATTTTGAAAGTGATCTATCAATTCTTGGATTTGTAATACTGTTTAAGTCACCTATAATAATTAATTTGTATTTGTTATTTTGAGTAAAGAAAATTAAATAATCTTAAACTTCTTTACAAAGTTGTTTTTTCTTATAAGTTGAAATGTATATTTGAATAAGCCTAATTGTCATATTTTTGAAGTAAAGATTAAGACCAATTATATATCTTTTAAAATTATAAGACTTGACAATATATTTGGAGATTTTTTGATAAACAAAAATACCAATTCTGGCTTGATAAGGATTTGTGATTGAACTTCAAAAACTAATATAGTTTTGAATTTGAGTGTTTAAGAATTTGCCTTCTTTAGATAATAGATGTGTTTCAGAAAGTTCAAATATTTCGAAATTTTCTTCTTGAAAGAGTTTAGTTAAGGCAAGTTTTTTATTAGCTTGTGAGAGTTCATTAAATATTTATTAAGCCAATTTTAATTGAAAGAGAAGTATATTCAGATAAAGTTATTGATAAGGTAGTTAATGGTAGTATAAAAGTATTTGGATTAGGTAATTAATCAGATATAGAGAAGGAGGCAGAGTTTTTATTAGGTATTTTCAGTTAAGAGTAGATAGTAGAGATAGATGGCTATATATTTTGTAGAGAGAAGAATCTATTATAATATGATTTGGTAATATTTGTTCTATAGCATTTAAGTAGACATGTGTTTCTGTTTTGTTAGAGTTTATAGATATTTTTATTAGACTAGAGAAAAGATTGTGATATAAGTATTGAATAAAATTAGTAAATATAACAAGTTCCAGTATTTAAAATAAGTTGTAATATTTTATAAATTTGTTGTAGCATTTGTCTACTTCTGTAGAAGTTAAAGCATTAAGAATAAAAATAGTATTGGTAATGTCTTCTACAGAATTGCTTACTATTTTAAGCTTAGCTTGCACAGCTATGAAGGATACTATAACTTGCCTGTACATTAGGTCTGGTCATTATAATCCTGGTCTTTCACTACAATGGGCTTTATTATCTGTTCACTGTTATCATTCTTTTCTAAGTATGGCCCATATATGTAGAGAACATCATTATCTTAAAAGTAGTAGCTGCATTAATGTTTATCTGTAAAAGATTTAACTTATATATATATAATGTTTGTAAGTATATTATGTAATTGATTATTTTTGTATTTGTATATGTATTACTACATATTTGTTTAATTGTTAATTATAGTTTCTACTATTACAACTAATTTTTTTGTCTTATAGAATTCTAGTTTCTAACTAGTACTATCAGAAAGATTCTATTTTTCCTATTCGAGACTTCAAGTTAGGTTTTCAGTCTTACATTTAGATTGGATAAGTTCTTAGTCCTTTATTGGTTTCTCATCAGCACCTTTTTATTAGACTTATATCAAATTTATATCTGCCTATTACCACTTAATTAGATATATTTCTTAATGTAATATAGTACATTACATCAATGCCAGTGTCTAAGGTTACAGAGCCAGAGTGCAGAACAGTGATATCCCCAACTTCACAGGATATGGTTGACTGTTATACAGGTTATATAATACTAGATATATGGGGTCTTTGCCTTGAAAATGACCTTATGGGACATAGTAAATCATATGATCCAAACTTGATTTTCAAGGCAAAGACCCCATATATATATTTATTTAAAAATTATCATCAGTAGAATTCAAACTCTAAACCTGGTTATCTTAGATGCAACAACTTAATTACTTTATGAAGTTGTCATATTCTATTATATAAAACTTAAATGATGATCTAACTATAAAATATTGTAATAATCATTAAAATATAATAAAGTTTTTTTTTTAATATTAAGATGAGTACTTGTAATCCAGAATTTTATTAATAGTATATTTCAGTTTTGTGATTGTATTATAACAGTTACAAAAGACAATCATAAGAAGTGTATATTACTAGTCATTTATACAATTTTATTTATTATTTAATTTAATTGTAGAGTATATGTAAATTATTTGTCATTTGATTTGTGCAATAAATTTAAATTTACATAATAAGTAAAAATATAGTATGTATCAAAATTTTATTGAATTTTTAGAATATATAAATTAAAATGGTTTATTTATTATAATAAAATTTTATAATATATATTATTTTAAAAAAAACTATATATATATATGTTGTGGCTAAGATTGATGCTTATATTAGGTAACAGCTAACACATTTCAAATATTGATTATTAGAAAGATGTCTCAGATATGTTTGCTATTATTTGACACATTAACTAAATAACTAAAAAAAATTTTTAACTTATATAATTATTTTTTTTTTGGTATTAAGGTGAGACCTTGCTTATATCTTTATTGGTAGTTTAAAAGTTAGTAGCTACATAGAGCTGCTATATACAAAAAGTAATTTTTTATATAAATGCTATAGTTAAAACTAATACTTGCAGTTAGGGCTAAACTATTAAACTGCTAACTATATAGCTACTCTAAGTACAAATAAAAGAAAAACTACTGTTATAGAATGATTATTTTATTTTATTTTATTATTAGTTATTTTTAGATATTATTTATTATTATTATTAGTATATTAT
>CAJVQA010007004.1:0-14261 GCA_910591915.1 Cetraspora pellucida | reverse complement strand
ATTACAGGTATCCTAACCCAATTGTTAGTAACAGTTGCTATAATACGAATATTACATAGGTGATTATCCAAATTTTCACCATCGATGGAATTTGAACACCCAACCTACCACTTGGAGGGTTGACAACCTAACCACTTCACTAGGTCGCCACACCCCTTTTAATTTTGTATTTTTAGACAAACTTTATTATATATATAAATATATTTTTTAAAATAATAAAATAGTTCAAAATAGAAGATAGTGATTTTAGCATACTAGTTGGATTGTTATTTTTAAAACAGTAAGTTTAGTATTTAAATCTTATTAGCAAAAAAATTTTAAAAAATAATTCTATTTTAACAAACTTATTTATAATTTAATCTTGTTTTAATTATATTAAGACTAATTTTGAAAATGTATAATATTATATAAATAAATCTGAAAAGTATATATTTGAATAAAAATTTGCTTAAAAATTCTAAATAAAAAAGTAGTATAACTTTTAATAATATCACTTATAAAAAACTTAATTTAGAAAAAAAAATCTAAAGCAAGTATGTTATATTGACAATAATCTCTAACTAGAAGGTTTATTAACTAGTTATTAGTTAATCTAAACATAAAATTGCATTATATAAAACTAACTAAATTGGTAATATAAAAAAACTTACAAAAGTAAACAAAATATTAGTCAAATTATAAAAAAAAAAGTACTAAGATTGTATAAACTTTACAAAAGTTTAAAACTAGATTAGTTGTAAATAAAAATACAGAAAACTTCAATAATGATGTCTTAAAAATGAACTGTTTTCTAAAAATATAAATAAGTATTTAAATTTTTTTAACTAATATTAGTAAAAAAAATGATTTAATAATATAATAAGAATTGCAATATAGAAAATTTAAATAGACAATATTTGTAATTGGATTGCAAGTATAATAACTAATATAGAACCTATATATAGACAAACTACTTAAATTAGATATCAAAAATATATATATAAATAAATATATTTTTTAATATAAAATAGTTTTTTTAAGCTAATTAACTGTAAGCTATTATATTTATTATATTAAATAAAAAAAGAATATTTATAATTTATACTAAGGGTTATTTATATCAAGAGTGCTATATCTCAATAAATTGATTAAGAAATAAGAGTCAGGTAGGTTAAGTAAAAAATGTTCAGAACTCCCAAAAACCTCATGTAATCTAAAAATTGAACTATTATATTTAATCCCTAAATTGCATTCTAATTTTAATTTTTAACAAAAAAACTAAAAACAATTATAAAATAGAAGAAGGTTATCAATAACCTCCAGTATAAAATACATTTTTTCATAAAAAAACTTTAGTTACAGAAAAACTAGTTTAATATAAAAATAAAAAATAAAAATAAAAAAATATTTTAAAATTTTATTATAAATAAATAATTTTATTAATTAATAAAAAATTTTATAATATTATAAATTAAAAAATAAAAAAGTTTGTTAATAATATATTTTATAATTATTATATTAAATTTTTTTTATAACTAATTATATAAAAATGATTTATGTTATACTCTACTTTAAAATTAGTAATATTATAACTAATATTGATAACAATAAATAAATAAAACAATAAAATAAAACAATAGAATTTAAAATAAAATAAAATTTTTGTTTATAAAAAAAATTATTAATAAAATTATAATTAAATATGAATATAATAATAAATAAATAGAACAATAAAAGGTTTTTTATATAAGTAAACCACTTTAAAAACTTAGTAACTATGATATATTTTTTACTAATATTAACTAAAATCATTAATATATGTAAATAGATAAGTAGATATGAGAACTAGAATGTTTAAATAAGAAACTTAGACTACTTAAATTAGACAATGACTAAAGTTGTACAAATGACTAGTTGTACACTCTTTCTATAGTTGCCTTCTGTAATTGTAATACAATTATTAGCTAAATATACTATTAATAAAATCCTGAGTCGCAAGTACTCATCTTAATATATAAAAAAAAAAAATAAAACAATAAAATAGAGCAATAAAAATAAAATATAACTTTTATCAATAGAATAAAAAATTGACAACACTGATTATAACTACCCAAGTGACATTAATAGATTTTTACTGATCGACAATTTTTTTAAAATCATAAAACGTTACATTAGAGCTAGGTTTATAATTATAATGATAATTTTTTTATACTAAAATTCTTCGAAAAAGTTTTTTTACTAATGCGTTGAAGATGGTTACATAGACGACATTTTGAGTTACGGCGGTTTTTTAAAAAATGTTAGTTTTGTTTTGATTATGTTGTACCTGATCTTGTAATCTAATTGGTCAATCGCTGTCGATCAGTGAAAATCTGTGGGGTACTTGGAAGCACTTGTAACATTATTAACTAAACCTTAGTTATGTTCTCTTTTGTCCAGGAAATTTTTGAATACATAAATTAGGTAGGAATATAATATAAGTAAAAGCTAATAGGAAATTTATTCTGCTACCATTAAATAATGAATTAGCTTAAGTTAGAACATAACCTAGTAAAGATATTGAAACTAGACTTGACTGTACTTATTTGCACTGTAACACAACCCTTATATAGAATAGTTCGATATGTTCAAAGCGAAAATAACCAATTTAGCATGAATGAGTAAATTACAAGCCAATATAATAACATGGATTGAAGCTGGTATTTTCCATATATAAAAAAGGATGTATTTACGTAGATGCAACCCTAGTATTAATAGATAATTGGTTTCACCTTATCGGAAAATAACGAAATAACCTCCGACAGCACGTATCACCGGAAATAGTACCGATACATACACACTCACATATGTGCAACTTCTACTACTATAAACTGTTATTCTCCAAATTGCGGTCAACCAATACTATAAATGGTGGTTCCTCGAATTGCGGTTATCATGTCCCGATAAGTAATTGATTTGTCAATGTAAAAATCAGGCCACCATATATAATCTAACAATCGATAATACTACATTGATAAAATTAATCAATTATAAGGCCAATCAAATTCAAATTAATACTCACACCACTTTTTTTTTTAAAGAAGTACAATAGAAATTATTTAACTTAATAAATGTTATAAAATGCCTTTAATTTCAACTTCAGGAGTGTTATCGTTATATTCTGACAAACAATTAACTACCGAAATGGCTGAATCCGATTCTTCGCTTAATGGGTCTACAGACCTTCAAGATTTATTAATGTGCGAGTCCTATATCGATGATATTATGTCCACGATTAATAACAACCCTTCTACTGCTCAATCGCCTACCGCAACTTTACCTGAATTTGAAACTCAACTTCAATCGATGCTCGTTAATAATAACACGAAAGATTCTTCATCTCAATTGAACGATTTGTTGAACAGCTTCCAATATCCAGCTCCTTTTTCAGACATGCTTTCCTTGAGTTCTCCAAAGCCTTTTTTATATTTACCCGATTCCACCTCTCTTGATAATATATGCCCCGAGTCTATGCAATATTCGTTAACTTCTGACAACAACTCCATAGCAAATATCTGTTCTCAAGAACCTTTTCTATTCTCTCCAAACTCTGCTAACTTTGATAATATCAGTACTTCGAATCCTTTATATTATTCGCCAAACTCTAGCGAAATCTCCGAAGACATCAGTTCTCCGGATACTCTTTCTCCGTTAAATTACACTCTCTTTCAAGATTTAAATGTTTCTCCAACTAACTCTGCATTGGCTGACTTTGGCAGTTACTCTTCTCCAACGGAAAATACATTTGACGCCCTATTACCCTCAGGGTTCAATATTGACCCTATAGACGTCCAATCTGAAAATAATAGAAAACGCGTTTCCATTGGATACGACTCTGTTTCTTCAGATGAATCTTCAAAAAAGAAACGTAAAGGTGCAAATGGATACGTTAAATCCGCAAAAAAGACAAATGCTTACGTCAAATCTACAAAAAAAATCGGTTCTAATAAAAATGGAACAAATCCTGATATCAATGCCACATTTGAAGAAGATTATTCACCATCCAAATCTCCCGTAATTGATATGGAGACTATTAAGGCGTTATTTGCTTCTTTATCTGACACCGCGAATCGAACCGCCGAACCTTTTGACACTAATCTTGTTCAAGATGATCATTCTGACGAAGAGGATGAAAGCACGCCCTCCGATACCAAGTTATCAACGCCTCGCGCCAAATCTCCGACTGCAACTTCTCAAAACTCAAAACCATCAGCAAACAAGCAACAAAAGAAGCTTGCTCACAATGTGATTGAGCGTCGTTATCGAAATAATATTAATGATCGAATTAATGATCTGAAAAGTGTAGTTCCCGCACTTTGCCATTTGAAAAGCAAAGATGATGACGTAATTGAAGAAGTGGATGGCATTCCGGCTGCTACGAAAACAAATAAAGCTACTATTTTAAAAAAAGCAACCGAATACATTGTGCATCTAAAAAAGAGTAACGAAAAGTTTAAAAACGAAAACGACATTTTAAAAAAGATTATTTTAACTATTCCTGGTGGTATCGAGTTATTTGAAAATTATCTCACAAATATTGGTGATGATATGAAAACTCCGCCGGCT
The DNA here is from genome assembly GCA_910591915.1 of Cetraspora pellucida. Taxonomy (NCBI): domain Eukaryota; kingdom Fungi; phylum Glomeromycota; class Glomeromycetes; order Diversisporales; family Gigasporaceae; genus Cetraspora; species Cetraspora pellucida. The sequence continues at coordinate 9,677 of CAJVQA010007004.1, read as the reverse complement.
ACTCCTCCTTCTGAGTTTAATGTTCCATATAAATATAAATCGCCGACTCCTGGAAATGCTGGTTCAAGACTATTAATGTCATTTTTCATGTGCATGACTTTTCTTACGGATATATCACAATATGCTCAATCGACTCCACATCATCATGGTGAAGGGCGTGTTATTGTTAGTAATACTACCGAATCAGTAGTTCCAGATGGAATTTATAATTCACAAGATGGCATGACGATCAATATCTGGTATATATTAAATTTTTATTCCTTTTATTATCTCCCTCTTGTTATTATCATTATCATATAAAACTTACAAGTTATGTTATTAAATAGGTATTTGGCCAAGATCTTTACTTTCCTTATGTGTTTCACTTATGTTATTTGGCCATCCTTGTTTTCAACCAAAACACAACCCACCCGCAAATCCGCTATAAATTCGGTTTTATCTTCCAAGGTTAAAGATGCAACGGAACTTTACACGTCTCTTTCTCACCTTACGAATATTTCATTAATGAGTACTTTGGGATTTGTAATTGGTCTTTTTATTGAATCTTTAAGATTGTTTTTAAGAAGATTTTTGAGCTGGGAAATTTCATGTGGTTATGTTAATGTAGAAGCGGATGAAAGATTGTTAGAGGTTGAATTATGGAACAGACTCGGTGAAGTAGAATTATGTGGTGGTGAGTATTTTATAATATAAAATTATTAATTGATATATGATATTATTATTTACAATCTAACATTTTTATCATTTTTTAAGGAAACAAATGTGCATCCAATCTTTCAGTCTTATACACATGTCTTCGAACGATTAATCTTCTGGAAAGTCCTTACACTTATCACAGGAAAATGCGTATCAGCTCTTCTCGTATTTATGCAAATGCTGCATTACAATGCCATGTTGGCCTCCGTTCAGTTCCCTTTTTATCCCGTAGAGCTGTATCTCATTTCTGGAAACTGGCTATTAAAGAAAAAGGCCGATTCAACCCTGAAGAAAAATGGCTTAAAATTGCGCTTATTAGCGACCAAAATAACGGCATATGGGAAAGTGCTGCAAATAGGATCTGTGATCATGTCTTCAATTTATCAAAAAGCGACAAGGCTCTTAAACCTATTATTAGCACAAATATTCCTCTTACTTATATTTCTGAAATTCAAGCGCTCCTTCATATTAAGGAAGCCTTTTCCAATCTTATTTCTGAACGACAGGGCACGAATAAGATTTTAAAGGAATGCAAATTTACCTTCTCTGAACTTTTCGAAATTACCACACCTGCTTCCTTAATGCATTGGTATGCATTGGTTGGATGTGCTGTCCAGGCTTTTCATGAGGGTAAAAATGATTCTGGTGTAAAACTGATAAACAAATTGAGGGAAGAATCAAGGATTAATGACAACTTGAGTAAACGAATTATTACCGTGGGTTTACTTTCTCGATCTCTCTTGATTTGTGGTAAGGTTGAAGCTTCCATTCATTGTGCTGATAAAGCTTCCGACTATCTATCTTCACGAAAAGGTGAAAAAACAGAAGCTACAGACATTGATAAGGATTTGGTGATCGGAGAGATTTTAAATGATGTTCATGATCTTGCAGAGTTTTGTGTTGGATGGATTGTTTTAGAAACAAGAGTTGTTGGACTGGGAATTATCGGACATTTACTATCAAAAAATAATGGTGAAGCATTATCAAACATACTCAACGAGAAACATTTAAGATCTTCCATTGACGTTTGGGCCCGTTATCTACGCCGATCATCAAAATCTAGTGTATTTGACAGCATCCCAAAGTCACGAGAAAGATTTATAAGGAAACTTGACCTTCTTGGAAGAATTGTATCTGGCATCGATGATAATGACTCTGGGTGTGATTGTGATTACGATAAACAAAATATTAATGAGTATAAAGCCACAAGAGCCATGCGTGTCTTAAAGGGCATGTAAACTCAAAATTGCATTTTTCTATATCTCTCTTAAGCATTATCATTATGTATATATTTCTTTTTGTATCGTAAAAATTGAAATATTTTGTAAAAAGATTCATATTGTGAATAAGTACCCCCTCCCACGTTTTATTATATCTCGAAATAAGTACCTGCATTTTTATTTTACTCGAATAAGTATTAACTTTCCGTCTTATTATTCGAAAGAAAACTCATATTTCATTTTTAATATATGCGAAAAAAATTATTTCATTTTTAATATATGCGAAAAAAATTATTTCATTTTGATATAAATATAATTTTCCACGTTAATTACATTCGAAAGAAAATGCGCATTTTATTCTTAACATATTCAAAAGAACACGAGTTTTATTTTAATACACTCAAAAATATGACCATTATCTTTCAAGGTTCAATTTTATTAAGCTAGATAAGAAAATTTGTATAAAAAAAAAAATTTTAAATAAATAAACTACACTAGACTGAATAAGAAACTTAAGAATTTCGGCATACATATAAATCAACTTTTAGTTTTTAGTTAGATGTGTATGGCTATTGTTTAAATCAATTATAGAATCTGTCTCACATTGTATAATAAATTTTAATATCGCAAATTCTCAAAATAGCAAATTGCTGCCCTCAAAAAAAACAAATATAGTATATGTGGATTCGAAATAATGCCCATGCGTGCCTTGAAATAACGTGCGCATTCTAAAAAAACTGGTTCGGAATTAGGGATTTAAAAAAAGGTCCGGCTCTTAAAAAGTCCGGTTCAGAACTAGTTCACAAACCGATCTCATCCAGCAGTTTAATATACAATATAGATAATTTTGAGGTACGCATCACTTCACAATCATTTCTCGGAAAATCGCGAGTCTGTCGCTAATCTATTTCAATTCTACGGCGGTTAAGTCGAAACAGGCGTGTTAGATTTGCTGGTGGGTTCTTGTCCGTAGGTAAGTATTGGTCTCCTCTTTGAGTCTTTCCTTCAACCTATTCTTGCACTAATTTTTGTCTTCTCTTGTCTGCCTCAACCCAGATTACACTACGTCGAATCGGGTTGGAACTCTTCTCTTACGTTAACGGCCTTCTTGGTCATGTGACTTAATGCGAGCGTTCAATTACAGTTTAGTGGTTTTTGGGCGAACGATTGTATTAGTAATGTGATTAACGATAGTTTATTAGTTTGGATATGATAGCTCTTTCACTTTTATTATGGGTCGGGTACTTAGTTTTATGTATGCAAATATATTTACTTGAGGGTTGTCTCTCTTTTTTCCTGGGTGAGAACTTTATTTATAATAAAAGAATTATTTACATTTGAGGTTAATTTCCTTTACATTACTTATTTACATAATATTGTTGTTAAAACCCTTATCCCTACTATTATAAAGAAGAAATGGATTTTCTATATATCGTCAATCTACCCAAAGCAATAAAAGTAATAGAAGTAAAAATGTGAACATTTAGAAACTTGAGGGGTAGCTACTGACACGGGTGAAATGGCAAATCAGTCGCTTCTCGGTGAGATATGTTGTGTAACCTACAAATGGCTTAGTTGATAAGAGGTGTGTTAGATTTGTCAAGTTGATTATTTATGATTGTAGGTATTATAATGTAGTGAAAGTAGAAAAGTATTAAGGTAAAATTTTATTACAAGTACAAATTCTTTATTTTTGTAGGGTTTGAAGCCTTTTTTATATATTGTTCTATTACATATGCCTTTCTAAAAGTATTAAACTTATTAAAAATATTATCTTTACCATATTCTTTTAATATGCTATATTACTTAAAACCCTTACTGATTATATAACCCTTTAATTATAGTTCTTCTTTATTTCTTCCATTATTTTTATTACCTTTATACACTCTAATAGTTTTAAATGGTTTTTTTTAGAATCAATAATTCTGAGAAGCCTATATTAGATAGATAATCAACTTAGCTGTTAATTGTTATTGTGTCACATCAATTATCTTCTTTTACATGCTTTTAGGATTATGTTTTTACAGCTCATATTTCTTCTTTACTTAGTTTATATGTATTATGCATATACATGTTAGACAAATCCAGATAAATCTCAAACTTAGATAGGTATTTAGTAATCTTTTATTTATTTTTTTATTTTTTTGGTTATAATAATAGAAATGTTTTTCTTCAGAATTCAATGCTATTGAGTCTAATTCAAACAGAAATAAGTACAGAATATTTTTTATTTATAATTCTTTATTTCAGCTCTAATATAATTATTTTTTTTTATTTTGAACTTATTATCTAATACAGAGATCACTTCTTTGAAGATCTATTTTAATATCTTTTTGACGGACTTTTTTTTGTTATTTTGTCATTAGTTACATAATTTTAAGTGCATATTATTAAATATTTTTGATTTTTCCTATTTTTTTTATTAATATTTTAAATTTTTATATTAATTATTATAAGCTTTGTCTAAGTTTTTTAACTTGAAATATTAATAACTTTGTGTATTAGAATTCTTATTTTTAATAGTTCTTTAAAAATATTCAAATACTTCATATTTGATCTTTTCAACTTCAATTTCATTATTTTTATTATTTATGATTTTAGTTCTATTGTCATATTTATTATATAATATATTATTATTATTAACATTATTATTATTGTTATTATTGGTTTTTTAGTCATGTTTAATATTTAAATATTCATATGTTTAAGGATGTTTACAATATATATAAACTCTAAAAATTAATATATTAATTTAAAAAATAGATAATTATATATTTTTTAAGATATTTAACTAGCCTCTTTTGGAACTAAAGTTTTTATTCAGTAGTTAGAACATAAGAACTTATGACCAAGGCCTCAAAAGAGTCACCTTACATTAAAGAGTACAACTAGTCACACATATACTTTTGATATCTAATTTAAGTAGTCTGCTAATAGTTCTATACTAGTCGTCATATTTGCAATTTAACTAGGAGCATTGTCTATTTAAACCTTCTGTACTATAATTTTTACTGTATTACTAAATTATTTCTAATATATATATTAGTTAAAAAGGTTTAGATATTTTTACTTATACTCTTAGGACCTTATACCTTGTTTCATACAATATATTCTTAGAAACATCATTACTAGAGCCTTCTGTGTTCTATATATAGCTGACCTAGTTTTATATAATATGTTATAGTTATCTAATACTTACAGTTACAAGGATTATTTGTTTAACTACTATGTTATATTATTACTACTCTTATAAAGTTTATTCAAACCTCAATATCTATCTTTTTGATTTCTTTTTTTCATTCTTTTACTATTTGACTTAGAATCTAATAGACTTTTCAAACTTCCAATTTAGATAGTCCAGTACAATATATCTTTGGTATTTTTTTTTCTAGCAATTTTAGTAGCCTAGTTAGTCATATGTTTTTCTATATATATTTTCATCAAGTTGCATATTTATCTAGAGTTTTCTGAGCTTTTATCAGTTTAATAGTATTATTAAAAGTTTGTATTACCTTTTTACTCAGAAATTTCTAAATAGAATTTTGTCTTCTTGGTTTTTTGATCTTTTATATCCAATGGTCTTATCATAAGTTTGTATCAAAGTCTTATGCAATACTAGTTATTAACATTCCTCTATATATATATAATATTATATTTTATATAAATGCTCTAAGCTCTCAATAATGAGTAGAATCTAATTGATTATACTTAAGATTACAGATATCTAAATCTAACTAATTAACAAGAAACAGTTTTTTTATAATACAGCTTAATTTCCAAATTTCATTATAAGTAAGAATGAACCTTAGACCTGTCACTTAAAAGATAACAACCTAATCACTACATTAGAATTACTATCTTTATATTAAATATTTTTATTTAAAAAATTAAAATAGATTAACTTAATAGAATTTTAAGTAATTTTAATTTATTTATTTGATTAAAAAATATCTAAAAATGTCTAAACTATGTTTATAACTGTCTTATATCAATATTGATTATTATTGTCACTGTTATTATTATTTAATGCTTAATAATTTTCTTTTTTAATTTTAGTTTCTTTTTTATAATAAGATCAAATATAATAGATTTTATTAATATTTCTTATTTTTGCAAATTGTTAATAATATTTGAAGGTTTTATATTTATTATTTTTAACTTTAATTCTATTTTGACAATATTCATTAATGTTTATTATATTTTTTTTAGCCTTAACATGTTCTTTTCTACTAAATCTTTTTTTTTTTTTCTTAATATTACTTTTTAGCAAAGATTCTAGAACTTCTTTTAAGATCTATTTTTCTATAAGAGTTTTATATTCAGTAACTAATTATCAAAAAAGATGTTTTAAGTTAAAAGATTTTTTTGTAAATTCATCAAGATCATTATAGACATTAGATACTATAGGTATTGGTGGTTAAGATGGATTTTTTTTCTTTATAAAAATATATAAAAATAAATATATAATATTTTTTATAAGTTTTTGTAGTATGATATTTATAATATACAAATAAAAGTAATTATAAGAAACAAGTTTATATAAAAGTAGATATACAATTTCTTCTTGTTTGATATTGTTATTTAGATTGTTACCAAATTAACATTTTTTAAAATTTTTAAAAAACATTTCAGAACATGTAAACTATTAAAACTATGATTCTTTATAATTTTATTAACTATTTTCTAAATTTTTATAATTTGTTTTTTGGTAAATACATTCAACAACTTAAACATTCAAGTTGTAACTTTTTTTTTTTTTTTTTAAAAAATATTAACGATGAGGCATTCTCTATCTCTTTTATTAATTAGTTAATTATACAAATATATAAGATACATGTTGAAAAAACTATACTAGGAGAAATGGAGGTAAGAGCTACTTTACTCTTGACCTATTCTTTACTAGAATGGTCGATAAATCTCTAGTCTTTAATAAGCTAATGGAATATAGAATCTGAGATTGGTGTAGTTTTAGTAAGAGTTGGTGGTTGTATAGGAGGTGGAATTGAAATAGCTGATTCATGTTGTATCACTCTAAAAGTAAGCTATATTTTTTTGTATATTGCTAAGATGATGTTGTGATGAACAAGAGGTGCATATTTATGTTTGTGCTTATTGTTTTCAAATGGTACTAAAGTGTTGTTCGTTATTATTCCCAGTGGCATTTGTTTTTTGATATGATTGTGAATAAAGGCTTGAATAAATTTTCTTATTTTCTCATAGTGTAGTTCTAGCTTGTTTGCAGTTTCGATTAGTGTATATTTTATCAATGTTTCAATATCTGGATTGTTTCTAATACATGTTAGAAGGTGTATAATAGTTTCTGATATATTATAACATCTTGTACAAAAATGGTTTGAATGTTTTGTAGTATTTCTCTAATGACGAAGAAGATGAGTAGGTAGTTCTTCTGATATTAGTTTGATCTTAAAGTTTTTAAGTGCTGATGAAGTTGGGTCAGTTGTTAGAGCTAAAGGTTTTTCTTCATATGATATATATTGTAGGATTAATGACCAGTTAATGTTGTTTTGTGGTGTATGTCATAGTGAGATTCGTTGTTAGTTGAACCATGTTAAATGGTTTGTAATTCGATGTATTTGTTTCAGTATAGTTTTCACCAAGTAAGTACAAGGGTTTTCCAGAAGTTTTGGAACAAACTAATTATATAAAAACTTTTAAGGTATAGAGTCTAATGAAAAAATAATGCTAGGAGTTTCTTGAATCTGAAGATCTTTGTCAAAGATCATTGTGAGCATATAATCATATGCCAAGGCTTTTAAAATTAGAAGGAGAAACGTGTATTGTTGTTTGTCTAATGTTGGGTAGTTGTGTGATTGAACTGAATTTGTAAAGTTGACAAGATTAACTAAAATAGAGTTATTAGTATATATATTTATCAAAGTACAAGGGCTTAATGTAATAAGTATAAAATTTAGTGTAGTTATTAGTATATTCAGATGAGATGGCCAAGAGTTGTTAAAGCATCCAAAGGTTAGATAAGAGTGTTGAAAGTAACACTTTGCAATTATTCGAGAAGTATTTTCTATGTTTTGTCATCCACTTGTTATATGAATTGTTGTAGTTTTTGTATTAAAGTTAGCTTTGACAAGATTATTCCAAAGTATCATTAGTAGATTTATAAAAAAACATAGAGGGTAAGCCAATGTTGAATGTATTGTTTAGTTATGAGTTCTTGGTATTGTTGATGGCATTAGTGTTGTGGCTTTTTTAAAGTCTTCTAAATTAATATGAATTCTTTTTTTGCAGTCTACTTGAAGGTTATAGATAGGTTTTGTTGCATTAAAGTAGCAATGTTTGGTGTGATAAGATGTATTGCTCAGTTTGCATCCTTTACAGGCTACTAGTGTATTGTCAGATAGTAGTATATAGTGTCGAGTTTTAAGATTCTAATTAAATGGATTATAAATTCTTCTGAAAGTTAAGTCATTTGTGATTATCCAACTTTTTTTAATAGGAGTCCAATTAGCCAAGATATGTGAGTTGCATTGTGGATATGCTGAAGATGGATTTGTAGATGTAGCTATTAAGTCTTGTATTATATGAAACCAATATGGACATTGGCCTCTTGATATTTTTTGATATTATGATAAAATTGGTTCCATGTTAAAAGTTCTGTATTGGTGGCATTTAGGAATTGCTTAATGCAATAAATGTTGTATCTGTTTAGTTTTTCTTTAAGATAGGAGGCTCTAGGGTGTTGCATTAGTATTTGATTTATAGAGGTATTTGTGAATTTTTTTGGACAGAGCCAGTTGTTAATATCTCTTAAAGTTTGCATGCCTAATGCATGTAGTGCTAGTACTATTTGGCCAGTTTGTGTATTTGTTTGGGCTGTTGAGAAGATTAGAGGTTGTACTAGAATCGACATATTAGTGAATGCAGCATCTTGTAATTGTTGCAACCGTAGTTTCAAGAAGGAGGAGTCAAAATCTGAATAGTTTAAATTTTTTTGAAATGTTGTAACTAGTGCTGAAAGTTGAGCTTAAGCTATATTTGTTAATATATAAATATCTGGGTTATGTAAAAAGGAGTTAGGAACTCCTTGAGCTAGTTTTGCTTTTTGTTTAACTAATTGAGTACACATCTTGTTAAGAGTGTTAGCTTGGGTTGAAGTAAGAAATAAAGAGTATAGTGGATATAAGAATTATGGAATAATAATACTATTTATGATATAAATCACTTGTTTTTCTGTTATATTAGTAAAATGTAACTTTTTTAGATTAATTGTTACTTCAGCCATTATTTCTTTTTGTAATAGTGTTGGTCTTTTGTTGATTGAGAACTATGCTCCCAAGTATTTAAATGGTTTTCCATTATTAATTGCAATTAGTTGTTCTTCATCGAAGAGTATGAAGTTGTCTGAATCTGTTAAGTTTGTAATCAATATTGATTTTGAAGAATTGATCTTTATATTGGCAAATTTGTAGAAAGAAGAAGCTGTATTCAAGATGTTTGTAAGAGATGTTTTGTTGGGTGCAATCCAAAGTGAGTCATCCATGTAAGCCATTACTGAAGTATTTATTTTTTTGGAATTTATGCTAGGAATTTTACTGAAAAATCCTAAATGTTCTTTGTATATTCTTGAGATTAGTGGGTCATAGTATATTTTCCAGAGAAGAGGTAAGAAGGTTTCTCCTTGATCGATACCATTCTCGACAGAGTATGATGCAGTTAAGCCTAGACTTGTAATTACTCTGTTGGTTCAGTGTGAAAGCAGGAATGATATCAGGTTTATAGCTTTGT
>CAJVQA010007003.1:0-14263 GCA_910591915.1 Cetraspora pellucida | reverse complement strand
ATTAAATATATTAAAATATATAAATAGCAAAATTTCAAATAAAATAAAATAAATTTATTAATAAAAATTATTTCATATTTTTCGAAAAATTTCGAAATTATTTTGAAAATTTTTAATTATTTCGAAATTCTTTCAAATATTTCAAAATATTTCAAAATAATTTCAATATTTTCGAAATATTTCGAATTTTTCTAAATATTTCTAATATTATTTGAATTATTTTTTAAAATTTTGTAAATTAGCTGAAATTCTTTCAAAATTATTTCGTTTCTTTTGCAATATTGCAAAATTATTTTATTTTGAAATAATTTCATGTCAATCGCAGTTATTTCAAAAGATTTTTGGTATACAAAATCTTTTGCAATATTTCGCATATTTATTCTTCTGATGTTGTTAGGTATGTGTATGACTCTAATTCATCTTCTGCTAGGTATATGTTTTTATTATCTTTTTTTTTATAAATTTTCTTGTATTCTTTGGATTTATTCTTGTCTTTTCTATTGTTATTTACTGTTTGGCAGCTCAGTTTCTTTTCTTAAATTTTGTTTCTTCTGAAATGAGTTTTAGCCAGTCTTTTTCTTTTTCTTTGATTCTATTCATTGCTGCATCTTTACTAAATTCATAGTCAAAATCTATCTTAATCCAGCTGTTTCTATTTTTAAAGACCTTTTTAATTATTTTGATATGATGATTGCCACATAGGATCTATTGTGTATATTTTAATCTTTCATCTTTATTTGCATCTGGTATTGCATATGTTGGCATATTCACTTTAAATAATCTGCTTTTGTTACATATCTGATTTGTTGAGGACCATTAGCTATGTTCTATTGTATTTACTATTATAGGTATTTTATTATTTTCTTCAGTTGACTTTATACTCTCTTGATCTTAATCTACTGTTTTGCCTCTTTCTATTTGCCATAAAAAATCTGCTACACTCTTTTGGCTCTTTTTAGCTTTCTTATCTCTTGTATTATTTTTGTTTACATCTGCTGTTATTGCTAACTTTTTAATCTCTTTGTTTAGATATTTTACTGGTTCTTGGTACAATAATGTTAATATGCTAAAATCTTGCATTTGGCTGATAACTGCATTTAGATTTGTGTTGTCTTCTTCATTGCTATTAATTTCATATTGTTGTTTCTTCTTTCCAATATAAACTATATCTATGTTTTTAGTATTTTCACCTTTTTCTATTTCTTCTATTTTTGCTTCCTCTTTCAGTATTTCTTTACTTTTCATATTCAACAAGTAATTAAATAATTTTTGGTTTTGATCTACTGCTAAAAGCTTACCTACCCATTTTTCTATTATGTTTCTTATTACTAAAAAGGTTTTTGCTCTTTTGAATGCTTCGAGTACTTGCCTATAATAAGTAAATCACTTATTGCAATGTTTTTTGGATCATAGATTGCAAAATCTTTTGCTATGTACTCTAAGTTACTTAGATTATCTATTCACTTCAATAAAATTCTATCTAATATTCTGCTGTTTATGTATCTTTTATTTCTATCACTAAAACCTCTTATATGTTAAATTAGTTCTGTGTCACCTGAAAGGCCTAGCCTGTGCTGTACTTTCATATCTATATTAGTTTTTGTTTATTTATCTGTTTAGTAGTACATGTAAAGATTTCTATCTGTTATTTTCTAATTAGAATAATATCATCATATATGTAATATGTTGTGTTTGTTATTGTTTTGTTGTCAACTGATCATGTGTTCTGACTGATTGTTTTAGGTTCTAAAGTAATTTTCTACTTTTTCAAAAAAATGATAAAGAATTTTTACAAAACTTTTATGTCATATTTAAACTAATTAAAGCCTTGTTAAAGAGAGCTATATCTATATTGTAATGTTGCTAAAAAGCTAGTATTTCTTTGTACTAGAACTTTTTCTTTAAGAGCTTCGTATAGGTTTATTTAACCTACTCTGTTCTATTTCTATATATTGATTTTGTTTATTAAAATTTGTTAAAAATTTGTTTTCTTACTGTTGCTTGCTGCTGCTCTAGTTTATTTCTTGTTTTTAACCTGGTTAATTGTATTTCTATAATCTTTTATCTTTTTTCTTAGTGCTCTAAATGCTGTTTGCTTGTGTGTTTTAATGCTATTTATATTTTTTGCTTTCTGTAAATTTTGGTCAAGGGATCTAGAGTGTTAATATATAAAATTTTAGAAAATCTAAAAAATATTTTAATAATAAACTTTTATATTACACAATCTTTAAACTTTAATTAATTAAAAGTTTTTTAATAAAGTTAAAAAAGTTTCTTAACTAAGTTTATAAAGTAAACTTTTAAAAATGTTTTTTACTTAGAAAGTATATTACTAAAATTAATTGTTAAAATTTTATTATAAAAATTAATTTTTAAAAAAAAGATGCAGGCAAATTTGCATGCAATACAATTTAAAAGATAAAGTTTACTAAAATTCTAGTATCTATCTTTCTAGCATTTTCTTTATTATCTTCTACTAACCATAACTCAAAACTAGTAGACTTTGGCCAAACTACTAATTTAAATAGCCCAGTATAGTATATTTTATATATTTTTTTTAGTAAATTTGGCAGTCTGATTGGTTATATGCTTCTTTATACATATTTGGGATCTGGTTTATTTAATCTGTTTTTATAAAAGTAATTTGTAGGCTTTAACTAGTATAATGATACTATTAAAAATCTATTTTACCTTTTTATTCAAAAATTTTCAAGTGAGTTTCTGTCATCTTGGTTTCTTAGTTTTTTACATCTAGTAATCTTATTATAAGTTTGTACTGAAGTCTTATATAATACTAGTTATTAACATTTCTCTATGTATATACAATATTATACTTAATATAAATATTCTAAACTCCTAATATTGAGTATAATCTGACTTGATATATCTGAATTACAGCTATATAAAACCAACTGATTAATAGAAAACAGTTATTATAATACAGATATAATTTTTAAATTTTTGTTATAAGTGAGATTTGAATCTTAGACCTGTCACTTAAAGAATAACAACTCAACTATTACACTAGGATCATCATTTTCTTATTAAAAATTTTAATACAAATGTTATATAATAAATATTTTAAATTTAAAAAATTAACTTTTATTAATAATATCTTAGCAATTATTTAATAAAATTTAGTAAAATTTTTTTAATTTAAATTTTATAAATCTGTAAAATATAAATAAAAAATTATTAAATTTGAATATATAGTTGCTAAAATATTATTAAAATAAGTATTAAAAATTTTTATACTATTTTTATATAATAAATATTTAAATCTTATAAAATTTAATCAAAAAAATAGACTCTTTGATAATCACTTAAATGTGAAATTAGCAAAAAAAATACTAATTTTTCTTACAATATAAATAGAAAACTCTCTAGGTAGCACTAAGCTAAAGAAAGCAGTAGCAAAAAACATACTAAACAAGTCTAAAAATTTGATGCAATACAGTGTTATTAAAGCAGTTAAAAAAAGAAAAACAAAAGTTTTTAGAAAATATTAGTACTAAAATGATAACTGCAAAGATTGCCACTTAACTCTAAATGTAGATCTGTTTATATCACATAGAAGTCATATAGCAAATTAAACAATAACAAACATGTATAAGTGATTAATTAAAAATTAATAAATTATTACATAGCAGCAAACAAGAAAACAGAAGCAAGGCAAACAAAAAATCTTTTAGAAAAAAACAGCTATAGAAATAAATAAAAGTTTAACTGAAGAGTATAGAGAAAATATAAAAGCAATCTGTATAAAAAGAGCATACTAGATAATAAACAATATGTACAATAAGATTTTTTTCAATGAAACTAGCAAAACATATGTAATGCTAAATAGAAAAGATAGAATTATAGCAATACTTACTAAGCAAAACCTAAACAAAGTAGCTCTTTTATGAATAACAAAAGAGATAATAAAAAAGTTAAGAAAGAATAGCTAGAGAAAAAGCTAGATATAGTCAAGCAAATACAAAAAGTAATAGTAATAAAAAAAATTCTAACAGCAAGAAGCTGTATCTGTAGAAAAATAAGAAGATCTGCACAAAGCAATACAAAAAAAAAACATAGTTAATGATAAAAAACTGCAAGAAAATACTAAAATTATACAAAATAAGATAGATATAGAAATAAGTTATTTAGATAATAAACAAACAAAAGCACAACTATCTATTCAAGAAAGAAAACCTAAGAAACAGTCAGAAAAATAAGAGCAAAACATGGCAAAATTGAAAAAAGATATGAAACAAAATATAACAAAAAAAAAATAGCAAGACAAATGAAAAATCAAAAAATTAAAAAAAAATTAATATAATCAAAATATCACTTAAAGAAAGCATATAGGCATTAAGCAGAAAAAACTGCAACTAAAACAACAGTTTACTTGTCAATATATTAGTATATAATGTGCTAGGAACAACAAAAAAAGAGCACATAAAATTTATTAAATAGGCACTAAAAACAATAAACATATTAAAGACATTAAAGAAGTTTTTAAATAAGAAAACTTGTGAATAAAATAAATTTTAACTGTAAATATAACAGAAATAAAGCAGTACAAAGAATTAGCAAAAAAGAAAATAATTAGTATAAACTGATACCAAAAGAAAGAAATAACAAAAAAAAACAAAGATTACATAATAAAGAATATCAAAAAAAAAGAACAGCACAACAAAAATTGAAGAAAAAATAAATAATAATAAAAAATATAAGATAATAACAGATATAAACTGTTATAAAATTGAAGAGAAGTTTGAAAACAAGAAATACTTAACAATATAGAACTTGCCAACAGATATTAACAAAAAAAAGCTAGAATATATCTGTAGAAGATTTAAAAATGTCCAAATAGTAAGAATTAAAAGATTAAAATACAAAGCTCTTATTATAATGCAGATAGAAGAGACTAAAAAAAACATTTCTTGGGCTTTACCAGTTAACAATAACAAACTAGTATAAATAACTAGAGAGAAAGAAAACTATAAAGCAAAAGAAAAACAGAGAAAATATACAGAAAAGCTAACAAAACTACTTAGAAATGCCTCAGAAGTCTTACTATTGTAATGCTTAAGAAGCAAAGAAAGCAAAATTAGTTTATATTCTATTAAATAAAAATGAAAACCAGAAAAGAATAGCAATAATTATATTTGCAACAGAAGAAGATATAAATACAATTCAAACAAAATTAATCTTGTATAACAACTTTTAAGTTTACTAAGTAAATAAAAAAAGTGAAAAACAAGAAAAAAGAAAGTTGTAAACAAGAAAAAGAAAAAAGTTAAAACAGATTTAGTCAAGCTTTTAGTGTGAAAGTGAATAAAAACAACAAAGAAAGACAAAGAAATAAGGTCTATTTAAATAAAAAAAAAACAGAAACAGTTCAAGTTAAAGAGCCATCTTAAAAAAAAGAAGCATTTTCCAAAACCAACATAGAAGAAACCAAGCAGAAGATGCAAATATAAGAAAAAACAAAAAAAAAACCTTAGAAGAAGATCAGAAGAATTCAAGACATGAAAGCAAGAAAGAGAACTATATATAAAGAACATCTTGAAGTATATTTAAAAGAGATTAGAAAGACTAGAAGAAATATAGCTAGAGATGGCCTAGCCAATTACTTCTGAGAGCATTTACATCTACTACTAATTGACAACAATGTTGTTGTTTTCTACTAAAATATAATTGTCAGTCATACTTTTTTTTTATTATATTTTTTTAACAAAAATTCTGAATATGACCTATATAAGCAAAGCATATTCAAAATTTCTGTTAATATATAATATAATAGTTTAAAAATAGTTACTTTGCCCACCTGCTCATAGAAACAGTTACCTTGCCCATCTGTAAAATAGTTATCTTGCTTACTCATAGAAGCAGTTACCTATTCACCTACTTATAGAAAAAATTATCTCACCTACTCATCTGTAGAAACAGTTACTCTGCCAACCTATTTGTAGAAACAGTTACTTCATTAACCTATCTGTAGAAACAGTTACCTTGCCTACCCACCTACTTATCTATTTACTCTTAGTATTCTAAACATTCTGTTATTATACTAATAAAAAAATTTATATATAATAAAAAAATTATATATAAAAATTATATTATAAATATATTTGTATAAAATTAAAATTAAAATTAAATAATATGATAATGATTTGTAATTATTAATAATATATTATATAATTTCAAATCATATGATCTGTGTAATAATTATGATGCAAATTAAACCAAAAGAATAAAAAAACAAAAATAAATAAAAAATGTAAAATAAATAATAATTATAAATAATTAAATAATAAAAAATAAAATGAATAAAATTAAAAAAATAATAAAAATTAAAAAAAATTAAATAAAAATAATTAAAAATAAAAAAAAATAAAACTAAAAAAATAAAAAATATTAATAAAAAAAATAAATAAATCAAAAAATTAAAAATTAAAAAGTTAAAAAAATTAAAAAACAAAAAAATACAAAATTCTAAAAAATAAAAATAAAAAAAAACAAAAATATAAAAACAAAAATATAAAAATTAAATTAAAAAATACTAAAAAATTAATAAAAAAGTAAAATAAACTAAAAAAATAAAAAATATTAATAAAAAAAATAAATAAATCAACAAATTAAAAATAAAAAAGTTAAAAAAATAAAAAAATAAAAAAAATATAAAAAATAAAAATATAAAAAATAAAAATATAAAAACAAAAATATAAAAATTAAATTATAATAAAAAACTAAAAAATATCAACTCTTTTCTGTAAATTCCTTAATCAAAAATTGCTAAGAAGCAAAACACAGAAAACTACAAAACTTACTAGAAAACAACACTTAGACTCTTAACAAAAAAGGAAGAGCAGCAAAAGTTACATTTAGCTAAAAAACAAAAATACAAGCAAAAAAGCTTAGAAGTAGTATAGCTTAGAAAGATTAAAATTTCAATAAAAACAAAAATTTTGTAGAAATTTTGAGGAATTTCTATGATCTTGTTGTAAAGATCAATTTAGATTATACAAAAAGTACAAAAACAAAGTAAAGTAAACAAACAAATATATATAATAAAGTAGTTTACTAGAATAAGCATATGATATAGCAACAACTAAACTAAACTAGCTAATAGTTGAAACATATAATAAAGATATTATAGAGCATATTAAGGGTATAAAAGACAGAAATCACAGATATGTAGATTGCAAAATATTAGACCAAGTTCTTAAAACACCAACAAAAGACCCAAGCAACATAGAACACATTACAAAAGATTTAGCAATCTATAATCTAAAACACATTACATTACAAGACTTACTAGTTTATAATCAGATATTAGAAGCCTTAAAAATAGCAGAAATAAGCTGGCTTAAGAAAGAAATAATTAACAAGTAGGCAGAAAAGTTGAGGTCAATAAGCTACAATTTAAGCTTATTTGAATACAATATAAATATGAAAGAAAAAAAAGTATACCAAAAAGAAAGCAGAAGAGATAAAATAAAAATTTTAGTCAAAACTAATAAGACAGAAAAATTTATTAATAAAGAGCAGAACCAAGAAAAAAGAAACAAACCTGAAGAGTTAGAGCAGAGATTAGAAATACTAGAGGAGCAAATAGAAGAGCTTAGCATTGCTACAACACAATATCAAACAAGTTAAGTTATTAATAAGTTGAAATATAAAAAAGAAATACTAAAGAAAAGTAAAAAGACAAATTAGAAACTATAAATATAAAAATAACATAACAAGAAGAAGAAATAAACAGTAAAAAAGACAAAACAACATTTCCTACAGGTTTAATCAAGCACAACCAGTGGTTTTTAGATAACTGAATATGTAATAAAAATAAATCTTTCAAAGCAAATATGCCAACATATGCCTTGTTAGAAGAAACCAAAGAAGAAAGAGTAAAGTATGTCTAGTGAATTTTAGAAAAAAATTATCATATTAAAACAGGCAAAAAGGTATTTAAAAATGAAAATAATTAGATAGAAGTAGATTTTGACTATGAGCATAGTAGAGATGCAGCAATAGACAGAATCAAAAAAAAGAAAAAAGAATGACTAAAACTCATATCAAAAGAAACCAAAAACAAAACTTAAAATATAGAATAGCAAGAGAAGCATAACACTAAGAGAAGAAAAGAAGAAAGTACAAGACAAATAGAAACAAAGAAGAACAATAAAATAGAAGATTCAGATGTTAAAAATAGAAAAAAGAAAATAGAAGAATACAAGAACATAAGTCAAGCAAATGCAAAAATTAAAAATACAAAAAGCTTACAAACAGAAGAAAATTTAAAGACAGAAAACTATCTAATGATTTGGGACCTACTAGTAAATATCAATATAGAAAAGGTAGAACACATGTGCAGAAACATCAAAGATGCCAAAATAGAATGAGTCAAAAGAGCAAATACAAAGTCTTGGCAATAGTATATACTAAGAGTTTAAAAAAAGAAAACATTTCATGGACCTTGCCAATTGGTACACATAAACTAGAAAAAGTGTTCAAAGGCAATAAAGATTATAACTTATAAGACCAATACAGTTAATTCACATCAAAATTACTAGAACTTTCTGAAAATACATCTGAAGTGCTGCTAATGTGATGCTTAAAAAAAAGAGGTGCTAAGTCATATATATATCAATAAACAGAAATAGTAATCAAAAAAAATCTGCAATAATTATCTTTGCATCAAAGAAGAAAATGAAGACAGCACAAACTAAACCAATAAGATTTAATAATCACTTGCTATTTTTGAAAAGTAAAACAAAGAAAAAGAAGCAAAATAAAGAGGAAGCTTATTATGAAAAGTGTATAACTACACATAATATAGATGTAAATTCAGATATAGAAGTATATAAAAACAAAAGAAAAGGGAAAAAAGAAGACACAGAAGAGTTTAATAAAAATAAAAAGAAACATCAAATATATTTAACAGGAAGAGAAGATCTACAGAATGCAACCAATACTTTTTAAAAAAAATTCTTGAAAGACTAGAGAGACTAGAAGCACAACAAAACAAAGCAAAATAGAAGATAGAAGAAAACCTTGCTAACTGCTCCTAACAGTATCACAGTTAAATTAATAAACATAGACCAGAAGATTAGAGATTTCCTGCATAGTGAAAGAAGAATTTTTGAAGAAAGAAATATAGATGCATCTTTTGGCTATAATGAAAAAACAAAGAAAAAAAAAAAGAGAAGATAAAAAATGTAGAAACAAGACATAAAGGTTTAAAAAAAAAATAAAAACAAGGAAAAAAGGAAATAAAAATTGTATGCCACAACATCAATAACTTAAAACAAAAGGATGGAAAGTAAAAAACCTTCTAGAATTGGCAGAAAAAAAAGAACTTATAATAGTAAAAATAATGGAAATGAATATTATAAAAAAAGAGGTGAAATTTTTACTGCATGGTTATAATATACAGTATAAGAGATACTGGACTAGTGTAGTAATAGACAAGAAAAAAGGTTTAGGCATAAGAATACTAATAGATGAAAAGTAAGAAAAGCATATAGGAGTAGTTAAAAGAGTCAATGAATATATGCTAGAAGTAAGATTATATTTTAAACAATTAGAATTAGTGGTATTAGAAGTATATATCCCACCAAATAACAAATCAATTAGTAAGAAAATCTAGCAAAGAATTGTAAAGGTAGTAACAAACAGAAAAAAGTAATTATACTTGGTAATTTTAATTACATAGTAGATAACATGCTAGACAGACAACATTTGCAAATATCAAACTACAAAAAAACTATCAATATTTAGCTGGCTCAGAAGACAAAACTTTATAGATTTATACAAAAACATGCACCTGATGAAAGAAGCATATACATAATCAAATCAGAAGACTGCAACAAGAATAGATTATATTTGGCTATCAAAAACACTTGTGTCAGGTCTACAAAAAGCTAATATTGAAAAAGCAGTAGGTTTGACAAACAGTAATTATAAGATAATAACAACAGAAATATAAATAGAACATATAATTACAAATAGCAGCAGGGCAGAAATTAAACAGAAAGACCAAACAAGAATAATATACCTATATAAAGAAGCAAAACAAGAAAACTAAGAAGATTATACAAAAGAACTATAAAATCAGCTAAAATGAAAAAGAGTGTTAAAGTGACTAGAAGATGATAATATAATAACAGAATATAGTACAGAAATACTGGACCAAATGTAAAATACACAAAAAAAGCTATAATTGAAACAGCAAACAAGCAAATCTTAAAAAAGAAAATATTTAACACTAATTTAAACAGAAGACAAAACCAGAAAAAAATAAAGAAATACAAACACATCACTGAACTCTAACAAATAATCAAGAAAGCAAGAAGTAAGCAGAATTAAGAAATAAAAAAGAATGAAAAAGTTGAAATAAATAACAAATTCTAAATTATAGAAAAGGAGTTAGGAGCAACATTGCCAAAACTACACAGATAATGGTCAAAAGCCTAAATAGATGATATAAAAGATTGGTAAAGAATAATTAAAAAGAAAAAAAAAGAGAAATAGGAATAAGCATAAAGAAAACTGATAAAAGAAAATATAAACAAAAGATGTAAAATAATTAAAACAGATCAAGACTAAATAATTGCCAGCTTACTAAATAAACTATACAAAAAGATAGTTCTAAACAGATTTATAATACAAGACAAGAAAAAAGTTGACCTAATATCAGAACCAAATGCAGTTCTAAATGGTTTGGCAACTTATTTTAAGAAAACAGAAAACCAAACTTGAAAAAATAACAGAAGAATAGAAAAGAGCATATAACCTGAAAGATTGGATCAATGAGACTTGGTATAGAAAATTAGAAAAAAAAATGAGAAAAATACTTAGAGAGCTTAAAGTGAATACAGCTCTAAGAATATTAGGTATAAGCTACATATTAATAAAACATGCAGATAAGAGATCACAAAGGATCTTTAGAGTTTTTGTAAATCTAATTCTAGAAAAAAAATATATCAAAAAAGTAAAAAATTGTACAAATATATCTAATCCCAAAAAACATAAACTAAGGTTACTGCTTAAACAACATTAGGCCAATAGCACTAATTGAAACCTTTAGAAATTTGTTATGAAAGTAGTAACAAAAAGATTAGCCAGAGTATTTACAGAAAGAAACATACTCAAAAGACCAAACTTTGCAGGTTTGCCAAGTAATTCAACAGAGCAACTAATACATATATTAAACATGATAATAGAGAAGGCATAAGAAAAAAATAAATAAGTATGAATACTGTTACAAGATATAAAAAAGGCATTTAACTCAGTTCTACTAGAAAGTCTAAAATGGGCCTTAAAAGGAAACAAAATCCTACAAAAAACAAGAAAATATATAAGCTATCTGTTTTGTAAATGGCAGCTTAAAGTTATCACAGCTTATGGTTTAACAAAAGAAATAATAGCAGAAGATAGAATAAATTAAAAAAAGGTAATTTCACTACTAATCTGGCATCTTTTATATAACTTATTATTAGAAAGAATACAAAAAGATGAAATATTAGGCTATATAGTAAAACAAATAATAACAGAAAGAGCATATAGTGATAATATTACAAGTTATAAACAAGTAGCAATTGCATATGCTAATGACACAACATGGATTGCGAACAGCAAAAAACAAAAATATTAAGAATTTTAAGCATTGCAAAAAGGTCTTTAAAGCAAATAATATTGAAATAAATAGATTCAAATCAAAGCTCATAGTAATAAACACAAGAACAAGAAAAAAAGAAAGAAAAATTATATTTGGTCATAGTAAAATAATAGAAGAACCCAAAAACAAAATTGTAAAATTATTAGAGATATAGCTAAATAGCAGAATAAAAGAAGCAATGATTTGTAAAAAAGCAAAAAAAATAGTTAGTCAAACAGTTAAAGATCTAAGATACAAAAAGATAATAATAAGCCAAATTGTATATATAAACAATACAGTAGTAATTCCTAAACTAGAATATTTCTTATAGCTAACAAAAATGTCAAAAAGAATGATTGATAAAATATATTAACTATTAATATGCTTAGCCAAACATAAGTGCAATATAATGAAAACATCAAACAACTGCACAATTAAGCACAAAGACTTAGATAATTGCAAAACATTAAGCCAAGAGATAATAACCAAGCAAATAAGCAGTCTTTTCTTAAGACTCAATAGATAAGATAATTTGAGTAAATTAACAAAACTTAGAAAAGCTCAAAAATGCCAAAAAGCAGGCCTAACAGAAGACATTTGGGACAATAAAGAAAAAATAAAAGTTAGGAAGTTTTGAAAAAACAACCTAGTCTGTCAAAGAATAGCTAAAGCAAAAGAAATAAGAATAAACATCAAAGTAGAAAAACTCTTATAGAAAATTTATAGACATGATAAGCAGTTAAGAGACATGCTAAAAACAAAAACATAAATAGCAAGCAGTAGCACAATAAATAAATAGGAGTTATTATACTTGAACCAGCTTATAAATATGAAAGGTAATAATTTGATTATATGAAGACAGCACAAGAGTCTTTAAGGTCTGTTATGCAAAGAAAAAAAAGCTAAATAGTTTAGCAAAATAGAAGAAAAGATGCTAAGAATACAAGTGAGCAGAAAAATACAAAACTGCTACAAAGTAAGAAGATAAAATACATAAGCATTAAAGATTAAGTAGACAAAGATATCTGAAAACTGAAGAAAAAAAAAATGGATTATTCACAAACTGAAATATAATTAGCAATTAGACAAAGTAATTAAGAAGAAAAAAAAATGTATTAACAAAACATTAGTCAATGCATATAAAAAAAGAAAGGATATCAACAGAATTAAGTATATGTAAAAGTTGCGAAAGCAGTTCAGAACAGATAACAGACAAGTGTGAAAGATGAATAAGATAAGATTACAATATAAAAGTAATACTAGGGCTGCTAATAGAGAAAGCTAACAATAGAATAAATGCAACATTAGAGCAAATACTAGAAGATAGAATAATAGAAGAATGAAAAAGAAATAAAATAAAGTTACTAGGAATAAGACAAACAGAAGAATTAGAAGTAGAACTAATTAGAAAACAAGAATTAAATAGCATGATTACAAATCAGTTAGTAGAAATATTGATATGTAACAAAAAAAAAGACAAAAGAAAATACAGTTTCTATACTGATAAAGCATTATACAAGAAGAAAGAAGAAAGCAATACAGAAAGAATAGATATTAGTTAAGTACAAATAGAAGAAAAAAAGATTGACCAGAAGAAAAAACTGCATTAGGACTTGAAGGTTGGCCTTCAGTAACAATAGCAGAATTAGCAGCAATATGAACAACAATCCTAACAGTGCCAGAAGAAAAAAGTATAAAAGTGTTTACAGACAGCATCATAGCATTAAGGAACATTAATAGAGCACTTTAAAATATAATATGAATAATAAATATTATAGGTCTAATTAAGAGCAAAAACATTAAGATAGAAATAATCAAAGTTAAAAGTTATAGTAAAAATAAGTAGAATGATAAAGCAAACTTTCTTGCAAAAAAAAGAACAAATTGCTAAGATAAAATATATACAAATAAAGTTAAATGTAATAGAATAGGGTATTATTTAGACTAAGAAAACAAGAAAATTGACATGCTGGCAAAACTTTTGTATAAAATAATAGCAAATGCCATAGTAGAAGCCAGTTGAAGAAAGACAAACTCAATACAAACATTAGAACCAGAAACAAAAAATATAATACATAATTGGTTAAGTTTTAGAAAAAAATGAACAAAACAAAAAGAGTTTATTGTACATTAAGAAAACTCAGCACAAGAAGAGCTACAGCAATCAAGTGTATAATTGATAACTTACATTAGCAAATTTATAGATGTGAAATATTTTGAAAGATTTTGCATAGCATAATAATTTCAAAATATTGCAAAATAAATTTCAAAATTTTTGCTAAATGCAAAATATTTCAAAATATTGCAAAATAAATTTTGAAATTTTTGCTTTATACAAAATCTTTCAAAATATTTTACATCTAACCTTTTATAATCTACATTGTATCAATATAGATGCAATCTTCAAATTTTATTTTTTTATTTTTTTTTTATTTTTTTATTTTTTTTTCTTTCTTTATTTTTTTATTTTTTATTTTTTTTTTCTTTATTTTTTTTTCTTTATTTTTTTATTTTTTATTTTTTTTTCTTTATTTTTTTCTTTATTTTTTTATTTTTTATTTTTTTTTTTTTTTTTTTTTTTTTTTTTTTTTTTTTTTTTTTTTTTTTTTTTTTTTT
>CAJVQA010007002.1:0-14263 GCA_910591915.1 Cetraspora pellucida | reverse complement strand
GCTATCTTCTATATCAGGACGTTCCACAGCGCCAGAGGTGCTTCCAATCTTGATAAGGCTAATCCTTTTCCACAGCCTGTCCTCATGTTCACCACTTCTCTCACCATTCCAGTCTTGGTTACTTCCAGACTACTCTCCCAATCAAATCCTTTTTCTTAGGTCCCAATTAGGACTTATTTGCACAATCCGTTGATTATCCTTCCAAGCAAGTACCCCACAAGTTGGATGCGGAGATGTTGGTACTGCCTAATTAGGAGGTGTGAGGATGTTGGTACTGCCCTAGCCTAAAGGACTTACATGTGCAATCTTTTCATAACCGTAACCTTCTGTAACAACCGCTTGTTACACATAGTGCCTGCACTCCATGATTGGGTCTCCTTCTGTGAATTCCTACTTCGGTCATATACTGCACTTGGACTTGACCACAGGGCTTCGCATTCAATTACTGGCTCCATATTGGGTTACAGAAGCTAAAATCTTTTTGATTTTTATCTCCAGCCAGACTTTAACCGTTGACCTTAACTGTGGGGGCATGGGAGCTTAACTGCTAAGCTATGGGACCTATACCCTGTATAAAACAGTTATTATGTATATAATTTTTAATAATTTGATAATATTTGAATAAAAGTTAAAATAATATTTAAACAATAAAATAAATAACTTATCTAGTAGAAGATTTTAATAATTATTATATATAAGTTTTTTAAAATTAAGTCATTCTATATATGTATTGTCAAAAGAGATTTTTCAACTTTTTCTGCTGATTTTTACAATCAAAATCAGAACAGAAAGAAAGTCATAGAAATCACAAAAGCCAGCAAATAAAAGCACAGTTGTCAACTAAACAAAGTTAAAATTTATAAAAAATTAGATATTATTTGTCAAAATAGTAGACCAAGTTGATAGTAATATAGTAGTCACCTTTGATTTTTAGAGTAAATTTTGCTTGTTGAAAATTTTTGATAGAAAAAAGGAAAAACACAAAAACTTTGTACTACAGATCATATATGTGACACATAAAGCAAGTTAGAGTAAACAATAAACACAATAAAATAAATAAATAAACATGCAATCTTGCAGATAAACAAATAAATACAGATATAAATAGGAAAATATGTGTTGAATATATACAGTATAAATATAAAAATAATGCAAAAAAGTGTGACACAAAAAGTTTAACCAGTTTCTACTGAAATTGACTGATGCAAGAAATTAGAAAAGTATCATGACATATTTAATAAATCTGACAGAATATAAAAAGAATTATTAGACAGTTATAAATCAAGAGTTTTAAAAAAGATAAGGAATTTGTTTAAAAACTTAATTGAAGTATATAATTACTATAAGTATATACGAGTAAAAAACAATAAGAAACTAAAAAAGAATACTATAAAGCAATTAAATGAAGACAAAATGAATAAAGAAGTATTGCTAAAGCAAAAATGTTGATGCATGGATTATAGTATACTAAAAAAGCAAGCAGAAAAGAGTTTAGTAAAGAAAAATAAAGAAGAAAAAGAAATTAAAACAGAGGAAAATAATCAACAGAAGAACACAGCTAGTGATATAAAAATAAATGAAAAGTATAAGACAAATAAAGAAGAAGTAGTTCACAAAGAAAAAAGAAAACTTAAAGTAATTATAAACATTGAACAAATACAGAAAAAACAAATAGAAGAACAAAGCTATACAAATGAAACAATGAGAATGCATGAAAATAGCAAGTTAAAAGACAATGTTTATACAATATAAAACATTTTAGTAAAATATACTGACATATATAAAAAAGTGTTTTCAGTTTTATAGTAGAATTAGGTTCATCTAGTAGAAACATTTTGGTAATAGTAAAGCTATAATATTTGTTGTTAAGTTTAGAAATGAGAACAGAAAATTGATACTTGATCAGGCATAATCAATGCATTTTAAAGAAAGCAAAACTTGTAGAATTACTTTAAGTACTTTTGTAAAAGAGATATTAGAAAGTAGAGCATCATATAAGGCAATAATTAAAAATATTCTAACAATAGCAATAGAGATATTATTATTAAGACAACTAAAAGCATTAAAGATGAAAGCAATTTATATTTCAGTAAACAAAAACAAAAATTAATAAAAAACTGTATTAGTTTACTTTGAAACAAAAAAAAACTTAATAATAATTACCAATAAGAAGTCATACTATTACATGAGATTAGAGTGATGTAATAAAAGAGCATTTAAGAACATTAAAACCAAAAAAGAAAAAAACAAAGATGTAAAGAAATATTTTATGAATAAAAGTTCACAGTATAAAAGACATTTAAAAAGTCAAGAAAACATTAAGAAAAAAGAGAGTAATAAAGAAAATCAGTAGAGAAAAGATAAGGAAGTTGATAGAAAATATAACAGTAATATGTAGACAAAAGCAGTTTATATAAAGAAGTCAAAAAGTGAGCTACAAGATGTTTTTAGCAGGATATTAAGAAGACTAAATAATATTGAAGAAAGATAATTAAAGGGCTTGCTTCCAAATCACTCCTAAAAGTTGCTATAGGTGTTCTTCAAGAGAAAATGACTACTTTGTCAAATATAGAGGTAAAGAGCATTAGTGAAAAGTTTAAGCATAGTAAGAGCAGACATAACAAAAGTAGAAAGGGTATAACAAGTATTAAGATAACATATCACAACATAAATAAAATAAAGCATAACAAGATCAAACTAAAAACAATAATCAAATAGACAAAAAAAGAAGAAGTTGATATTCTGGGCTTTGATAGACAGCAAATTAGATAAGATAAGTAGTAGTAAAAATAATTGTAGTAAATCATTTCTACTACATAAATGACTGATAAGACAGAGATTTGGTAATACATACAGAATCTGCAACTTAGAATTAAGAGGTTATACTTGAGCAGAACAAGACATACAAACAAGAATTGACTAAATATAAATTTCAGAAGAACTACAACTAGAATTAAAACAGACAGAAATAATTAATACAAAATTTATAATGTCAAGTAATTATAACATTGTTAGTACAATATTAATATTCAAATACTTAATCCAAACATGTAGTGTAGCAAAAATGAGGAAAAAAGAATTAATAAGAACAATTTATTTGTATGATAAGGTAACAAAAGAAAATTAAAAAGATTATCAATTAGATCTCGAAAATTACTTATCTAAGAATAGAAAGCTTAAAGTATTTGAAAAAGTTTAGTAAGCATTGATATAGACAAAGTGTGAGATATAATATTCTGTGCAATAAAAGATGCAGCAAATAAAAACATACTAAAAAAAAAAATAATCCAAAGAAATAGTAATATTGAAAAAAAGAAAAGAGCAACAAGGCTACACAAAGGCATAGTAGCACTAAATAAGCTACTGCAAAAAACTAAGAAGTTGGTTAAGAGAAAAAGAAATAAACTAAACTTAAAGAAAGTCAACATAGAAGTAGATAAAATAAATATAGAATATAGTCTAGAAATAGGTTATATAAGAGAAGACAAAATAGCAGACCTTAAAGAATAGTGGCAGTTAACAAAAAAGTAGTAGCAAGCATTAAGAATAGTAGAGAGAGTAGAAGAAGACAAGTGTACAAGAAATGAAATTAATATTGCAGTAAATAGAAGATGCAAGAAAATTGATGAAGAAGTAGATAGAATGCTTACTAGTATTCTAGACAAACTATTCAACAAAATTAGAATAAATCAAGTGTTAAAACAAAAAGAAGATGGACACTTATTAATCAGTGAACCAAATGCAGTATTAGAACAGATAAAAGAACATTTTAGTAAGCAGTTCAAACAGAGAGATGTGATTGAAGATGAAGAAATAATAGAAGAGTTTTATAAGCCACTTGCAGAAGTCAAAGAAGAGTGGTATGTAAAGTTAAAGACAGAAATAACAATTAAAGTATAAATGAAAGCAATAGAAAAAACCAAAAATAAAATAGCATCAGTCATATTGAATATTGGATATAGTCTAATTAAGAATGCAAGTGGTAAAATACAAAAAATCTTTAGAAAAGTTGCAGATATGTGTTTGAAACTAGAAAAGATACCATACAAGTGGAAGTTAGTGCAGATATATCCAATCCCAAAAAATAAGAATTGGGTTACAAGCTTTGTAATATTAGACTAATTGCACTATTAGAAACATTTAAAAAATGCTTAGCCAAGGTGGTAGCAAAAAGAATGTCTAGTATAATAAAAGAAAAAGAGATACTCAAAGGTTCAAACTTTGCTGATCTATTTAGAAACTCAACAAAAGAAGCAATACATATTGTAGAAATGATAAAAAAAGATGCAAAAGAAAGTAATAAGGAGTTGTGGTTGCTAATGCAAAACATTAAGAAAGCATATAATTTAGTATTAATGAAGTTACTTCAACTAGCATTACAGAGAATTAAGCTGCTAGCTAAAATAGTAAGGTTTATTATAAAGTTATATAGCAGAAGAAAAGTCTGCATTATAACAGAGTTTGGATTGACAAAGATATTTGTTACTAAAGATAAGATTAAGCAAGAAGAGACAATTTTATTATTAGTCTGGAAGATATTTTATGATCTACTATTAAGAAAAATTCAAGATAATCAGCAGTTAGAATATAAAATCAAAGCATATGAAGTACTTGACTTGCAAATAAACAAAGTTAAAATTAGAAAAGCAAGGCAAGCTGCAGTAGCATTTGCTAATAATACAATTTGGATCACAAAGAGTAGAGAAAAGATACAAGAAACCATTCAGATTTTACAAAGATTCTTTAAATTTAATGATATTCAAATCAATAGTTCCAAATCAAAGCTGTTAGTAGTTAACTCAGATATAGAAAAAGAGGAAAAGTCTGTTCTAATAAACAATTTTTAACTACAGGTTGAAAACAAGCATGCATTAACAAGAATGCTAAAGGTATAATTAAGTATAAAAGTAAATGAAAGTCTAGTTGTTAAAAAGGTAAGAAGAATCATATAACAATTTATATAAAGCATACAATTTAATAAGTTAATTATTAGTTAGTTAATATATATTAATAATATATGTATAATACCAAAATTGACATACATGTTGCAAACTACAAAGGCATCTAAAAGGCAGCTAATTTGATTATATCAACTAGTAATTAGATTGATCAAGAACAAAGTAGAGCTATCATTAATCATAAAAAATAATA
Source organism: Cetraspora pellucida (assembly GCA_910591915.1). Classification (NCBI taxonomy): domain Eukaryota; kingdom Fungi; phylum Glomeromycota; class Glomeromycetes; order Diversisporales; family Gigasporaceae; genus Cetraspora; species Cetraspora pellucida. The sequence continues at coordinate 9,112 of CAJVQA010007002.1, read as the reverse complement.
CAATGACATATTAAGGTTTAGGAAGGTGTAGAATATTAAATCAAGAAATATTTAATAATCAGTTAATATCATTGCAAAGAAGGCTAAATGAGCTAGATCAGATTAAAAAAATAACAAGAATATGAGTAAAGCAGAGCTTTGCTCTGGCTAAATTGATATCAGAAGAATTAGATGCAGCCTTGTTAAGTAACTTAAGGCAGATTTGAAAAAATAATTTGGCATGTCAAGTTATACTTGAAGCAAAAGAAATAGGTATAACTGTAAACAAAGAAGATGGTCTTTGGCAGGTTCATGATACAGATAAAACTGTACATAGTTTGATAAAAAAAGAAACATTTAGAGTAGCATATAGAAGATTAATGAAGTATAAAGTATTTTTTATACAACAGTTAATTGATTAAAATGGCAAAAAAATGATTATATGAAAGAAGTTTAGAGCAATATAAACAAGTATACAAAGAGAACAAAAAGCAAAATAGTTTGCTGAAATTAAACAGAAAATGTTAAGCAATCAAGATAACAGAACAGTATGAGCAGAATTTCAAATACAAGGCATGAACACTATAGCAATAAGATCGATATACAAGAAGCTAATACAAGATAAAAAAAGACATGAATGGATTCTAGTAAACAAGAAGAATATGAATTCAATAATAGACAAAATAGTTAAGAAAAGAAAGAAAGATGTACTTATAAATTACTGAAGTATATTAAAAATTAAGAATAGAAATTATTCAGTACTTGTAGAATATGAAAAGTGCAATTTAGATAATAGAAATGATGCAAGTAGTTGTTAACATTAAGTCAAGAAAAAAGAAATAGCAGACATGCTGCTAGAAATTAAACAGAAGAACAAACAGAAGATTCCAGTTCTATTAGAAGAATTATATAAATTTAAGAAGAACTATACAGAAAATAGAAGCAATAGTAAAGAAAAAGTAGTAGATAAAGAATAAGATTACATATATATGAGATTAGTCTGTTAAAAATGCAAGGTTTTGATAATAGTCTAAAAACCTTGTTATTGGAGCAATTAGAGAGAAACATAAAAGCAAATCATACAAATTACAGCTTTTATACAGACAGGTCATTAGTAAGAGAAGAAAAGAATTGCAAAATTGATGCAAGTTGGATACATGTTAATAAAGATGAAAGCAAATTGATAATGAAAGGAAAAATTAGAATAGCAAAATGACTGTCATTGACAAAGGCAAAGTTAGCTGCAGTGTGGATAGTAGTATTAGTTGTAGCATATAATAGTAAAGTAGTTATTAAATTAGATAGTGCAGTAGCAATTGCAAGCCTAAAAAAAGAAAAGCTATTACATAATGTTAGAGCATGAAATAAAAGTAAGAACTTTAGTTTAGTTACAAAGATTAAAGACATGTGCAGGTTGAAGAACATTAGGCTATCATTAGTTAAAGTTAAAGCATATAGTAAAATAGTATAGAATAAAAGAGCTAATAAGCTTGTAAAAGAGCATGCATGTTATAGTAAAATTACAGACTTGAAGCTTGAAAAAAATGCAAGGTTTCTATATATATTATTTTGGAAAAACATAATAGTAGAGATACCAACAAGAAAGTTTGTTAAGACATTAACAAATATGATAAATGATGCTAAATGGCATTGCTCAACTGCAATAAAAGAGCTAAAACTAAATACAGAAGCACAATGTGATTGAAGATGACTATAGAAAGAAAACAGAAATTTAACAGGAATTAAGTATAGATCTTTAAAAAAGAGCAAAAGAATTTTATTTAGAATTAAATATATTATTGATAATTTGCCAGTACTTGGAATATTAAAAAAGAAAGCATCAGACTTATATAAGTCAGATATATGTAAGGAGTGCAAAACAAAGAAAGAATTATCAAGACATTTGTTCAATTGTAAGAAATATAGGAATTATTAAAACAATATTGAAGAGTTAGCATATTGGTTAGTATAGAAAAAGTTTGACAAGTTAGATAAGAGCAAGCTTACAAAACTTGACCTGAAAAGAATATTAGTTGGCAAAATGAAAATAGATAAAATTAAATATAGAGAGTTATGCATACATGAGTTAGCAGTTAAGACTATATTTAAAGAGTTATATACTAAACAAGTTTCACGTAAAGGTGCAAAGCAAAATATTAGATTATATATTAAGATTGTAGAAGAGATGTTTAAAGAAGAAATTTGGTAGTAAAGATGTAGAACAGTAGTCAAATAAAAGAAAGAAAATAGAATAATATCAAAATTAAAATGAAGAAGAGGCAAGACAGTTGTAAATAAAGAACAAAGTACAAAAAAAATTAAAAATAAAAAAGTATCAGTAAATAAGATTAGAGTAGAGAAAAAAAAAAAAGACAGAGCATAGGCAGTTATTTATGAAATATATTAATAAAATAATACAGAATGAAAGTAGTTCATTTTGGTTCTTGATAGAGCTAACAAAGTTTTTCAATCTAGAAATAGATTGGTATGATAAGTCACATTTAAGTACAGTTTCTGTACTTGAATAATGCTAGGCTTGCAATTGCAAAGATAGATTACTAAAAATAGATAATATTTCAATTAGTAAAATTTTGTATTAAAGTTTCAACAAGGCTGTCAAAGAATAAAAAAAAAAATAAAATAAATATATGTATTGTTAGAATCAATTATTGCATACAGAAATAAAGAAAATTGTAGTTTTTTATAAAAATTTAGCAACAAATTTAACTCATTATTACTAAATTTTAACAGATTTTTATTATTCTGTTATAGAATGAATTATTATTATTTTATTTTTTTTTAATGTTAAAGTTCTTATCTTTGAGATATAATATTTTTATTCAAGTATATAAAACACAGCATGCCACCAGAAGTTACCTTATATTAGAGGTTACAACTAGCTATATATATACTTTTGGTGTCTAATTTAAGTAGTCTGCTTATATATTACTATATAAGTTTTATACTAGATGTTATACCTGCAAGTCAACTAGAGACCTTGTTTATTTAAACCTTCTGTATATGCAATTTTTCTTGTATTATAAGAACATATTCAAGCCTACACCTATCCAAATTCCTGATGCTAGTTAGTACTCTTAGAACTACTTTATCCTTGACAGGAAACTTATTAGAATTTTTATATCTTACATATACTGACCTAGTTTTATGTAATATGTTATAGTTACTTAACACTTGCAGTTATAGGAGTTATCTGTTTAACTATTATATTATATAATTCTATTCTTGTAAAGTTTACTAGAACCCTAGTATTTATCTTCTCAGCATCTTTTTTATTATTTTTTACTAGCTACAACTCAGAACTAGCAGTCTTTTCCAGACTACCAATTCAGATAGTCTGATATGATATACTTTTGTATTCTTTTCTTCTAGTGAGTCTGGTAGCCTGGTTGGTTATATGTTTTTTTATATATATTTGACATCTAGTTTAACCTTTAGTTCCTATAAAGGTGTTTCATAAGCTTCAATTAGTCCAATAGTACCATTGAAAGTTCATGCTACTTCTTTACTCAAGAATTTTCAGATAAGTTTCTGTTATCTTAGTTTCTTAGTCTTCTACACCTAATTATTATTATTATTTGTTTTTTTGTTTTTTTTATTCTTTAACAGTCTTGTTGAAGCTCAAATACAAAATTCTACTATTTGAAATATTAACTATTTCTAATAATCTATATTTTGAAATTGCAAGTCTGGCATTACCTAAGTACAGAAACTGCACTCAAATACAACTTGTCACAGTTTATGTCTAAACTAGGAGACCTTGTCAGCTCTGTTAAGAACCAAACCAAAATGAATTTGTTCCATTCTGCACTAGTTCATTTACTTCTTCATTAAATAGCTAAGCATATTTTACTTCTCTTTCTTTATATTTATCAGTTTTTGTCTTACTTGTTATACTTCTCTTGTCATCTCTTCTACTTTTGATTCTCTTTGAACTATATCTTTCATCTTTATCTCTCTTTATTCTGCATCACTTTACCTTAAAGGTTATTCTATTTTTATCTTCCTATTTGGCTACTATTTTGCATTTTCTTCACTATATTTCTTCTTTAAACATTTCTTCAACAATTTTAATATATAGTTTTACAGAATGTTTTGTACCTCTTTGTGATACTTGCTTCACATATAATTCTTTAAACATACTTTCATTGCTAAGCCACATATACATAACTCACAGTGCTTAACCTTATCTGCCACAGTTCTTTCAACAAGTATTTTGTTTAACTCAAGCTTTATAATCTTGCATTTATTTATTTTATCAAGCTTTTTTCATACCAACTAGCATGCCAACTTTTCAATATTGTTCCAATACCCACTGTACTCTTCATATCTAAGTAAATGTATTGATGTCTCTTGTTCCTTATAGTATTTTTTATATTCATCTGACTTGTATATATCTGATATTCTTTTTTTTAGTATCTTAAGAACTGGTAAACTATTGCTTATACACTTAACTCTAAATGCTATCTTCTTACTCACCTCTAGTGATTTATATTTGACTTCTGTTAAACTTTTGTTTTCTTTCTATAATGCTTTCCAATCTTTTTGAACTTTGGTATTTGGTTCAAAATCTCTAACTGCTTTTAAGCACTACCATTCAGCATCATTCATTATGTTCATTAATGTCTTCACAAATTTTCTGATAGGTATTTCTACTACTGAATCTTTTCAATACAGTGTACATGAAAATCAGTAGTTTTTTTCAAGTTTTAGGTTTGAGCATTCAACAGTGTGCCTTCTTTCACAAGTTTGTTAGCTCTTTCATTCCATACTACTCCACTATATGCTTTAACCTTAACTAGCACTAATTCAATATTTTTTGACTTGCACATATCTTTGATCTTCATTACTAATCTGAAGTTTTTGGTTTTGCTTCATGCTCTAATATTAAACATAGGCTTCTCTCTTTCCAAGCTTGCAATTGTTGCTAAACTATCTAATTTAATTACTACTTTACTATTATTAACTACAACTAAAACTATTATCAATACTGCTGCTAACTCTGCCTTTGTTGATGATGGCCATTTCTCTAATCTAATTTTACTCTCTATTATAACCTCTTTTATATTTTCACTAACTTGCACCCAACTTACATCTATTCTACATTTCTTTTCTTCTTTTATTAATGACTTATCTGTATAAAACTTGTATTTTTTATGCTTATCCATAATGTTTTTTTCTAACTGCTCTAGTAGCATATTCTCTAAACTGCTATTTAGGCCTTGCATTTTCAATAAACTAATTTCATGACTATATATCATTATTTCTTCACTTATGGCTCTTTCATTACTTATGTTATCTTTTTCTATCTGACACTTATTGTATTCTTTTAGTTCTTCGAGCAAGACTGGTACCTTTTGCTCATACATCTGTCTTACTTCTGGTAATACTCCTACTATTGCACTCTTCTTAACCCAATGTTAACACCTGCTTGTACTACTACTGTTACTCATATTACATTTATCACATTCTATGAGTACTACGTAACTTTTTTTTTTAACTTGTGATGTGCCCTAATGATTTATCAGTATGTTTTTCTTTTTCTTTTTGACTACTTTGCCTACTATTGGTTCAATGTTCTCTTTGTTTACTAACACTCATTTTTGTTTTCTTTTATCTTGTGATAATTTCTTGATCTCAATTTTTATTACCATGGTGTTCATCTCTTGTGTTTGAAACTCAGAATGGACTGTTTTATTTACTTGGTTTCTTATTATCTTCTGTTCAATTTTAGCAAACTATTTTGCTTTCTGTTCTTTTTGTATACTTATATATAATGCTCTAAATTTCTTTCATATAATCATTTTTTTACCTTCTTGATCTATTAACTGCTGCACAAAAAACAATCTACTCTGCATTAGCTTTTTACAAGCCATTTTAAATGTCTTATTCTCCAACAAGCTTTGTACAGTTTTACCTGTACCAAAAACTTGCCAAAGGACTTCTTTTGCCTTTATCTTTAAACCTATTTCACTTGTTCATAGCAATATCAAGCATGCAAGATTTCTTTTCCATATCTTTCTTAGATTATTTGCATATATTGTATTTATCTTTTTTGATATCAGTCCTGCTAGAGCATAACCTTGTTTTATATATATTCTTGTTATCTCATCAACTTGATCTGGCTTATTTAGTCTTCTTTATAAAGAAATCAGCTGACTATTAAATACTTCCTAGCTCAATACTCTACATCTTCCTAAACCTTGATGTGCAATTATGCTATTTCTTACAGTTGCCAGCAAACCTAGTTTGTTTTTAATTAATCTAATTACTGGCTAATATAAGCAATTTATATACTCTTTGAACATTTTTGCTGTTTGTAGTATGTATACCAATTTTGGTATTATACACATATTGTTAATATATATTAGCTAACTAATAGTTAATTTTTTGATCGTAAGCTTCTCATAAATTGCTGCATAATATTTTTTATCTTTTTTTTAACTAATCTTTCATTTATTTCTATACTCAACCATACTTCTAACATTCTTGTTAGTATATGCTTTCCTTCAGCTTGTACTTAATCTGAACCTATTACTACCTATCTTTCTTCACTTTTTATACTTGGATTAATTGCCAACAACTTTAACTTAGCACTATTGATCTGAATATTATTAAACTTGAAAAATCTTTGTGAAATTTGCACAATTGCTTGCATCTTCTCTTTGCTTTTCACTATTCAGGTTGTGTTATCAGCATAGGCTATTGCTGCTTGCCTTGTTCTTCTTTCTTTAACTCTATTCATTTATAGATCTAGTACTTCATATGCTTCAATTTCATATCCTACACTCATTTCATCTTGAACTTTTCTTAAAAGTGGATTATAAAATATTTGCCAAACCAATGAAGAAATTGTTTCTCCTTGTTTAATTCTATTATCTGCAACAAATGCCTTTGTAATCCCAAATTTTGTTATAATGCTAACTTCTCTTCTATCATATAGTTCTATTATAAATTTCATTATCTCTTCTGGTAGCTTAATTCTTTGTAATGCCAAATAAAATGACCTTATCGACACTGAATCAAATACCTTTTTCATGTCTTGCATTAACAACCACAGCTCTTTACTACTCTCTTTAGCATCCTCTCTTAACATTTCCACTATATGGATTGCTTTTTCTATTGAGTTTCCTAGTAAGTCTGCATAATTTGGATATCTGAGAATTTCTTTCTCTGCTATTATTCTAGACATTCTTTTTGTCAACACCTTTGTTAAGCACTTCCTAAATGTTTTTAGAAGTGCAATTGGCCTAATATTACAGAGATTATAGTCCCAGTTTTTATCTTTTGGTATTGAGTATACTTGTACCAACTTCCACTTATGCAGTATCTTTCCAAGCTTAAGGCATGTATCTGCAAATTTTCTAAAAATTTCTTGTGTTGTTCTACTTGCACCTTTAATCAACCTATATCCAATATTTGAAAGACCAGAGGCAGTTTTATTCTTTGTTTTTTTGATCGCCTCCAGCCATTTATCGATTGATATTTCTGCCCTTAAGCCTTCATACCATTCTTCTTTAACTTCTATGAGTGGTTTGTAAAACTCTTCTATTACTTTTCTATCATCCACTACATTCCTTTGTTTAAACTGCAAACTAAAATATTCATTTGTTTGCTTTAATACTGTACTTGGTTCATTATATAGGATGTGCTTTCCTTCTTTATATTCCAACATTCAGTCAATTCTGATTTTGTTATATAGTCTGTCTAAAATACTAGTAAGCATTCTTTTTATTTCTTCATCAATTCTTTTACACCTTCTGCTAATTGTAGCATTAATTTTAGCTTTTGTATACTTATCTTCTTCTACTTTTTCAACTAACTTTAGTGCTTGCTACTGCCTTCTTGTCAACTAACTCCACCTTGCAAGATCTGCTGCATTACTATCTTCAATATATCTTACTTCTAAACTGTATGCTTTGTTTATTCTCTTTATTTCTGAGTTGAACTCTGCTAATCTAAGCTTGAACTTCTCCTTATTTACTGTTTTTTTAATTTTTCGTAGCAATTTGCTAAATGCCACAACTCCTTTATGCAGCATTGTTGCTTTTTTCTTTTTTTTAATACTGTTTTCTTCTCGTATTATTTTTTTTTTAGGTATGTTTTTATTGGCTGCATTTTTTATTATATTAGCTATTATGTCCTAAGCTTTATCTATATTAGAAGTATATCCTACTTTTTTAAGTACTTTGAACTTTTTATTATTCAACAGATAATGCTCTAGATCTGTTTGATAATCTTTCTAATTTTCTTTCATTGCCTTATCATATAGATAGATTGTTCTTATTATATCTTTTTTTTCATATTTGTTATGCTTTGTGTCTTAACTAAATACTTGAAGGATAATAATGCATAAGCAATATTATGATTACTGGCTGTTATAAACTCTGCATCAATAATTTCTGCTTACTTTACTCCTGGCTGTAGTTCTTCTAAAACTCATATTTGGTCTATCCTTGTTTATACACCTTGTTCTGACCATGTGTACCCTCTTAGCTCTGGATTACATATTCTATATATATCATCAAACCTCTGGTTTAACAACTATTTGTGTAAAAAAAGAGTCTTGAATTTACTGCTATTACTACTACTTAATTTGTCTAATTCACTACTAACTTTATGATTAAAATTACTTATAACTATAAAAACTGCAAATTGCATGTTTTTTTTATATACATCTTAACTATTACTTGTTGTAATTTCTTGAATGTGTTTTTGTCATTTGGAGGAATATATACTACTATTATCATAATTTCTACTTGACTGAACTAGAACCTTGCTCTGACCAAATACTTATCAAATCTATAGACTTCTCCTCTATGTTTCTTCTATTTTTGGTTTACTAATAACCCAACACCTGATCTTTTCTTTTTTGTAACTACCTCTTATGTCTATAATCCTTTAAAATACCTATCCTCTAAACTAAATCTCAGATCTCTACTATTACAGTTTGTTTCTACTAATCCTAAAACCTTAACTTTTTCTTCTTTGACTACTCGACTATTGTTTTAAGCTTGATTTTATTTTTTTTATTTTTATTTTTTTTTTAACTTAAGCAGTCACGCTAGTACTTTATTAAGGTTCTTGAAATTACTTTTGCAATTACATAGATTTT
>CAJVQA010007001.1:0-14265 GCA_910591915.1 Cetraspora pellucida | reverse complement strand
TTTTTTTTTTTTTTGCTTTCACTAAGGCCTTTTAGTTATGGCAGCTACTGCCTTTATTGTGAATTCAATTATGATTATATAACTTGTACAAGATTACTCCTATATTACACTAGCAGATAGCAGCACAAGCTCCTGTATACCTAATTAGATATCGTTTAACCTAACCTTGACCTTCCTGTCTGTTAAGCCATTACACATTTCAGAGTATGTCACTTGACTATAGGGCTCCAGGGGGCCTTCCTGCTAACTAACTACCCACATTTAATCTTTGCTAATAAGGCTCACTCTTGCAGAGTTCATCCAGACCCTAGTACTAACTTTATAGCATATCTCTAGTACTTTAGTATACCCCTGTTTCTGACCTTAAACTTCCAATCCAAATAGCTCGATAGAACTGTGACCTGTTCCTGGTACCCCAGAGTCTGCTTCCCAAGGTTCTTTTCCTCCAGTTTAAGACTTCCAGCAGTCTGGTTGGTAGTATCTCTCACCCGAGGTTCTTGCCTGTCTGATTTCTTCTGCATTGGTATCTATTTCCTAGGTCTAGCCTTTACAGTAGTACTGTCGAAGATCCATGTTACCTCTCTACTCAGGTCTTCTCAAGTGAGCTTTGATTATTCCAGTTTATAGATTTACATGGCCACAGATGCCCTATGACTTGCCAGTTATCTGATGTAACCATGTTACAGATACTGATCCCAACTGATCGATAGATAGCCATTGCTATATTACTGGTTTCAAGGACTTATCTTGTGTTTGTATCACCCAATGCTAGTTTGCATTCCTCTATGTAACTCTAGCATTGCACAGATGCCTATATACACTGATGTAATATAGATGGTTTTTTAAATTTTCATTATCGGTAGATTTTGAACTTCCAACTTACCACTTAGGAGGTTAACAACTTATCTACTTTACTAAGTCGCCACATCCTTGTATATAATTTTTTTAAAGTTTTTTTATAAATATTAAATTTATTGTATTATTATAAAGTAACTTGATTTTTTTTTTTAAACCAATTTTTCAAAACTTTTTTTATATTAATATTATTATATTTTATATAAATATGTTAAACTATTTCTTATTTTTTTAATTTTTATATATATTGATACTATATACTCAAATTTTTATATATTGTATTTTAAATTATATAAGTATAAACACTTTAGTTAATAACACTAATGGATTTTTACTGATCAACAATTTTTAAAGTCATAAAACAGTTAGGTTTATAATTATAATAATGTTTGTTTTACACTAAAAATTTTATAAAAAATTTTTTACTAATACATAAAAGATAGTTATATAGTAAAATTTTACTTTACATCTGATCTTATAATTTTCAGAGCAAAGTGAAAAATCTTAATTTCAAACAATAGGTAAAAAAAAAATTACAAGTGGGTTCAAGATGTAAGATAAGATGTGTATAAACAAACAATTTCCAAATTATCACTATTAATCAATTAGAATTATATTAGTATTAAAGTTATTATGTTATTGCTATTTAGCAGATATAACATTACACTTTTTAATTTATTTTTTACAATTACTTAGAAATTTACTATATTGATATTATTCATTAAATTTAACTTAAATGTAGTAGTTATTTTATTAGATACATTGTAATATATTGTACTGTATTTTATATATAAATTTTAATTACTCTTAATAAAATAAATTCAAATATAGAAGTGTAGTGACCTAGTAAAGTGGTCAGGTTGTCAACTCTCCAAATGGTAAGTTGAGTGTTCAAATCCTATTAACAGCAAAAATTTGAATAGTCATCTATGTAATATTCATATTATAGCAACTGTTACTAACAATTGGGTTAGAATACCTGTAATGGCAGTCACATCAGCATAACTGACAGGTCATAGAGCATCTATGTAAGTATGGCATTACATAGAAGAATTCAAACTGACAAATTGGGCAGTGCAAACACTAGATAAGTTCTTGTGGTCATATAAATCTGTTAAAATTGGGTAACAAGAAGTTCATTTAGGAAGACCTGATTAGAGAGATAGCTGGATCTTCGATGGCTTTACTGTAAAGGCTAGCTCAAAAAAATAGATACTAAGGTCATAGTACCTAGTTGTAGTAGTCTGACAGGCAAGAACCTTCAGGTTGAGAGTCTTGGAGGTACCATCAACCAAACTGCTAAAACAAACCAGAAGAAAAGGATATCAGGTATACTGATGACTGGTTGTAGTTCTATACAAGCTATCTGAATTAGGAGTTTGATAAAAAGGCAGATGAAAAGGAAGAGTATACTAAAGTACTGAAGTTATGCTGTAAAGTAGATGTTGGGGTCTAAATGAACTCTACAAAGGCATAGTGATTTAATAATTAACCCTAACTGCAAGTATTGATTCTACTATAGCAATACCTAGATCAGCTATAAAAATAGGTACAAAAGGCTCTAGGAGGTTTACCTCGAGGATAAATTAGTCCTAAGATTGAGATAATAATCTGGGCATCTGGGTATGATCCAGTGAGTTAATACAGGTTACAGATTCAGAGAGTTTAAAGTGAAATATCCAAGCAGAGGTGTTAGATACAGCAATTGGTAGAAAACCTTCAGGTAGACTCCTTAAATAGATAATATAGAAAAGTTACATGTGTAGCCAATTGTACTCTCTTCTGTAATGGTTTATTGAATCACAATACTGATAAGTAATTAATAAAAGTCAAAAGACCAAAGAGGTCATCTTAAAAAAAAATAAAATAAAATAAATTCAAATATATAAAATAGTTTAATTTAAATAAATTAATTATAATAATAAATATTATACTGGTTTAGGTTGCAGATAAATTAGTCTAAGCTTCTATTCTTTCTATAATATTTTAAAAGTAGATTAGTACTTATGTAAAATCTCAATTGAATATTCAATAAAAATAGAAGCATAGCCTCACTATTAATATTTAAAAAATAAAATAAATATTATACATAAATTATGTATAAATAATAAATCAAATATAAAATAGTTTTCTTTTATCAATTACTAATTTATAATTTTTTATAAAAATAAATATTAAAGATAGCAATATTAGTAATAATAAAAAAAATATACAAATTATTAAAAAAAATATATTTGCATATAACTAAAATAGAAAATGAAAAAAAAAGTTACAAAAACTGCTAAGAAACAAGAAATATAACTTGAACATAGACATAACCAATAGAAAATAAAGAGAGATGCAAAAAACTACTGAAAAAAGAGATGCACATATTGAATGTAGACATAGCCAATAGCAAAAGAAATTGGATGCAGAAACTAATAAAGAATAAAAAAAACATCTTGCATGTGATTATAATTGAAACATAAGAGAAAGGATGTTAAAATAGTTAAAAAACAAAAAACACTTATTGAGCAAAATCATTAATAATGACTAAAGACAAATACTGATAATAAAAATATTAATAGTGAATCTACAAATAGAGAAAAAAAATATATGTAATTTAGCCAATTTCAACTTTCAGAGTTTAACAAAAAACTTTTAAATACTTTTTACAAAAAAATAACTAATATTAAAAATAAACATTGTTCAATATGTGATAAACAATTTCTATTAATTATTCTCTATCAAGGGTAAATGTCATAGATGTTATATGGAAAGGATACTTTAAAAAAATTTTTAGCTGAAAATAATATAAATTTAGATAAACTATTAAATTTAGATTTTATTAAATAAATAAATAGTTTATAAAAAATCTTTTTTTAGAAAATGTATTACCAGAACTTCAAAATCTTACCTATATTAAAGAAATGTTAATTGCACAAGTTTTTTCTATCATATTAGTTTATAATTTTTGTAGAAGACAATATACTTATAAAGAAAATAGCATTAATTTTTCTTAATATATACAAAATTTTATAACTCACCTTTTACATCATCTATTAATGTTAGATATATTTATTATATAACAGCTATCTTTTAATAAATCAGCATTTCAAGATTCTTAAGTTTAACAAAAAAAAATATATTAAGCCTTCTGTTGGCTAAAAGCTAATAATATTTTTTATCACAATATTAATATTACTAAAAATATACTTCAAACATTATTTGAAAATAGTTCAATAATTAAACAATTTCTACAAATTCTAAATAATAATTTAATTAATAAACAAAACTTGTATAAAAATAATAAAGTCTATGAAAAAATACTATTTCACATACTTTATTCCTATTTTAGCTTCTAAATGTCATGAAGATTGTAAAATTTATAAGACTCTGAATAATTTATAAAATAACTATTAGTTTCTAATAATTGAATAGCTTAATATTGAATATACTTCAATTGATAAATTCAATACTCCAAAATATATAGTGTGTGCATTTTTCATATTTTATCTTTAGAGAATTGCTGATTTATATACACTTGAATAAAAAAAGTACAACTAGCTAAATATTTTTAGCATCTACTAAAATATAGAAATGGCTGTTTTCTTACTATTTACATTGATGTTATTTTGTTTTAAATTCTTAAATGAGATGATGAGCATTGCAATCTGAATGTATATTTGTTCAGCAAAACTTAGAAGAAAGTCAACTTAAGGCTATGGAGATCTAAGAGTTATTACAATCTAATGATAATTTGACAAATCATATAATATGATATAGAAAAGTATTACATAGTACTCATTAATATTAAACATAACATAGTTGTGAATTATCAAATATAATAAGCCAATTAGAGTTCAAAGGAATGCTTTTTTTACTTTTAGTTCTGCTGATACATACTGGCCTAAATTATATAAACTTATATCATATGAAAAAAAAATTTAATAAAATATAAAACTAATGAAAAGGCTGCTAAATATCAATACTAGAATTTAATTAATAATCTACATATAGTTGTATAGTTTTTTAATAAAAGATTTAATATTTTTTTTAAAAAAGTTTTAGTTTCAAAATGGAACTTAGTAGATTGGTGGTTTTGCTTTAAATGATAGCATTGTAGTAATGCACATATTTATAGAATTAGAATTAAAGCTAATGCTCTAATAGTTAAATAAAATAAAATAAAAAATAATAAAAAATTAATACAAAATATTTTAGATTATATGGATTCTTTAATAATTACTATTAATTCAGATATAGATGCATCAATACTGCATAATTACTTATATCAAAAATATATAAAACACTGTAATAATAATTTATAAAACTATATTAAATTAGTTAATAAACTTTAACAATATATACAATGTAGTATATTATATTGTTTAAAGATTAATAAACAAATAGACCAATAAGTTTATAGATTTGGGTTTCTCAAAGAATTAAAAAAAAAAACTATTATATAAGATAATGATCATGGTCAACTAGAATTGTTAACTGTTTAAAATAACCCTTATATAAACCCATATAATTATCTTTAGCTTCAAGTATAAAGAGCAAGTATAGATCTAAAACCTATATTTATTACTTATATTGCACTGAAATATGTATCTAAGTATACAAATAAATTAGAGTTTTAGTTAGCATTATTTTCTAAAATATTGAACAAAGTTCTTTGTTATAATGAATCTAATAATCTGTCTGTTAAGTTTTTTCAAACATTGCTTTTTTATACAGTAGCTGAATATGACTTTTTAACTTAGAAAACCTGTTATTTTCTATTTAGAATTTCTCTATACTATTCTAGTTAGAAGTTTGTAATCTTAAATCTTAATAAAGAGGCTCTAAAATGTATTAATAATAGTAAAGATTATAATATAATAACTGAATTTTTATTCTTACAGTTGTATTAGACTTGATCTATTGAACTTGAAGAACTTTTATTTTTTTAGTTAAATCTAAAATACATATATATATAAAAAGTATAAAAATACTGCATAAAAGACAACATTGTTTGTATCTGGTTTTATTCTTTTAAATTACAAAATAAGCCTTGCTAGAAAAATTTTGTTAAATAAAAGTTTTTTTGTATATCTATTATAGAAACATCATATATCTTACAAAGAATAAAACTCTTTTATAAACAAAATTTTATAATCATCATTTACAAGAAATTGAAGCTGATTCTTTTAATATACTTGGATTAGATATAGATACTCTTAATAAAGAAGATATTAATGATAAATATCAACTTAATAAAATAAATATTAAAGATACAAGATCTGATTAAATGATATTGTTAGAGACAGGTTCCAATATACAAATAAGTAATTCTTCAAATTTTGGTTTATACAGTACTGATCTAAATTATAACTGAACTAGAAAAAGTAGAGATCAATATCTTACTCTTACAGATGCAAGTATCTTCATTTAGCAAGTATATAATAAAAATATTACAAATAATGAAATTGATGATTATGACATTGTTTTTAAATCTTTAAATAAGAATTAGAAAAAAAATCCTTAAAAGACTAAAACATAATTACATTGCCAAAATCTTAGAAAAAAAATTAGATCTATTATAAATTATTAGTATAAGTACAGTTTGTACTAAAAAGTCTTATCTTATTAAGCTATTCAGTATAAGTTTAATAAAATTAAAAATAAAAACAACCTTTTTTAACCAATTCTTATGCTTGCACTTATTGGTGTTGCTATTTTTAATATTTATAAAAGTACTATTCATTTTGCACTATCAATCCTAATTAATATAAAAAAATTTGATATAATAGATGAAAATTTAAGACATTTATAAAATAAACTATAGTAGATAAATTATTTTATTATTGATGAAATGAGCATGATAGAATGATGTACTCTTGCTTTGATAGATTTAAAATTATAACAAGCATTTTCTGATTATCAAAACCTTCTATTTGGAGATCATTTTGTTATATTTGTTAAAGACTTTAAACAACTTCTACTAATTTGTGATCTTTTTATGTATATACAAGATTTTTATTCATCTAATACTTTATCTAATAATAGAAGTATAGTTTATACTAAATTTTATAAAGTTTATAAACTAGATATTGCACAATATCAAGCTGGCAATTCTGAGAAACAGTGCTAATTTAGATCTCTTTTATTACATCTTTATGATAATAAATTTACAATTTTAAACTAAGTAATATTAATAAAAAAACTATTTAAAAAGTTGATCATAAAAAAACAGGAAACTTTCTCTAATACTATCTATGTTTTATTTATATAGAATGCTGTTGATAAGATTAATCTTAAAATACTACAATCATTGAATCAACTTATTGCTAAAATATATACTATTTATAGTAATAATTATGAGGCTTTAAAAGCTAATTTTAATATTGCTAAAGGCCTTAAAGCTAAACTTTTATTTGTCAGAGAAGCATGTATTATGTTAACTACAAACCTCTAAACTTTTACTAAACTTATAAAAAACATTATAGAAAAAATTATAGATATTTTATTTGATGAAGGTTATAGGTTATCTTTACTTTCAAATTCAGTTTTGGTTGTATTTAATGACTATCATGATCTTATAATTACTATGCTAGAAGGTATACAAATTGTAATAATAACTCTTATTAGAAGAACTTGAGATAGGAAGTTTGCTATATGCTCACATTTACAAGTTTCTTTAATACTTGTATAGGCAATTACAGTACACAAATCTTAAGATCTAACTCTTCCTAAAACCATAATAACTCTTGAAAAAAAAGAATTTGCTGCTGGTTTCTCATTTGTAGCAATATCACAAGTTCACTCTATTAATGATCTAATCTTTGAACCCTTTACTTTTGAAAAACTTCAATGTATTAAAAAAAGTTCAAGAATGCAAGAATAAATACTAGAAGAAAAACAATTTATAAATATAAGTACAAGTTTTAATTAATTTTGCACTTAATAAGACCATATAAATTTAATTAATTTGTTCTCATAATCTGGTGTACTTTTTTAATTTTAAACTGTTATATGTATTTTCTTTATATAACCATTTTGAAATTTATTTATATTATGACTTAAAATTTTTGTAATCTATTAAGTGGAAAACAATTTTTTTATATAAATAATTTTGAAATAATTGCACATATTGACTTTATTTATAGCGCTGAATTGTATCTAAGAACTAATTTACAAAGTTAAAACCTTTTACATTCTTGTTATTAACATTTTGCGAATTAGTAGATTTTTTTGCAAAATACGAAGCGGCGCTCTGGAACCCAACGGATTCCGTTTTCCTAGTATAATTGGTCAATCGCTGTCAGTCAGTGAAAATCTGTCCAATCCAGGTCGGATTCGTGCCCGGGTAGCCCGGCCCGATTCCGGACCCGAATTATATTTGGTCAGTAGAAACGCACCATATTTTTTCTAAGTAAATTTTTTAAAACTTTAAACAAAGATAACTCAACAATAACTTTATCAAATTTAATAAAATGTTTTTTAAACCAATCTTAAAAACTTATAGAATTCATTTAAAAAAAATTTTATTAAATTTGATTAAGGATTTGCTAAGTTATTTTTGTTTAAAGATTCAAAAAATTTCATTAAAAATGATATGGTGCGTTTCTACTGACACCCCCATTTAATGTAAATTAAAAAAATGTAATCTGATTAGTGATCGATTTTTTGTATTAATGCCTACCAATTCATTATTCAAATAATTTCGCTTTACAGGATACCAACTTATCTATAATATATAATATGTAAATGAAACACCGTTCTTTGCCTTTATATTTTTATATTATAACGTCAGAATTTCATGCGGAAATAGATGCTACTTATAAGCCATACTCCGTGAAGTGTTAAATCCGAAATTCAAGAATTACGGTTTTCGCTTGCATGTTGTGCATATATATTTTAGGATGGATTTCAGTGAATGGATGTCAAGATATCCATATATGATCGAAATTTTTTAATAAATCCGTGTCTTATGTAGAGTCGTTAATAAATATGTAATAGGTGCTTAATCGTTGAAACAGCGAGTTGCAGAGCTTGAAACTAATAACACAAATTATCGAAGAAGGCACCATATCTTGTATATGTCATTTGAACCTGTTATGGATGTCAAATCCGCGTTATTTTGAGACGTGTGGCGTTATTTTGAATTGAAGTACTGTAACTTATCGATTGATTGTTGAGCGACATGCTTTTCTTAAAGATGCAATGTTCAGAATAACACCTATGCATATTGTTTCATGTAATTTAAACATTAAACTAAAAGAGATATATCTTAATTAACGCTAAAAATCCAGTAATATAATTTGGAATCTTATTAGCAAACTTATTCATATATTAAATTTACTTAAGGGGTTTACTTTTGTCAAAATTGGGAACATAAACAGGTTTTATAAGAAACGTATTTTATAGAAATATGTAAGAAAAAAAAAACCATTTATCTATTTATTTAATTGCTGAAAAAAAGAAGCTGAGAATTGTAAATAAAAAAATTTCGCAATTAATGTCCCAATTAAAACATTATAGGGATTTGGAACCTTAGTCTAACTAAAATATGGTTAGAAATGTTCTCATATAAACATCTTAAAGAGAAAATTCAACAATCAATTCATAGTAATTATAATTAATAATTGAATTCATGCCTTACGGGATCGACTACAATTTTATACTGTCTAACTACTCCTTCTTCACTATATTGAAGAATAAGATCCATGTGCTCGGAACTAATGCATACATTCTCAGAGAAAATTAAAGAAACATGGTTCTTTTTCTTTTTCCAGCTTTCAAAACAAAATTTCAGAGCATCTGATGGATCGCACCAATTCCCTGACAATCCTAATGTCCAAAAATGCTTTGGCGTAATTATCTCTAATAATTTGAACAACCTATAACTATTTAAATTCATATTATCAAAGGCTTGAAGGAATAATTCTTCCAAATGTTTACATTTGTTTAATATTTCCTCAAGTACATCAAATTCATTATTTAGAAACCATGTAGCAAAGACTTTTAAATTCGGACAAAATTGGGCGACCGTTTCATTGAAGAATATTGATTGACTACTTGTTGGACGAAAATCAATTATTAATGTGCTGAGGTTATCATAATTTTTTGCAATTAAAGAATGTAAAGTTTCTAATCTTAGTGAACGCAGAGAAATATGAAGGATTTCCAGCTGTGGCAAACGTACTGATGCAAGCTCTTCCCAAACATCATCATATGGCATTTCGTTCAACAAGATCTTAAGTACTTTTAAATGTTGCATTAGTGAGATTATCGGGGGTGGAATACACATAAAATGTAAAAGTTCGAGATGAACAAATGAGCTTGCATTTGATTTTATCACGTCAATAATTGCAGGGAACCTTTGAGATTCGGCTAGTTCATCGATTCTACATTCTAATCGTTTGAGATTTTGTTGTACGTCAATCAAACCTGATAGACCAATATTATCTTCATCAAAAAAGTCGATAATAATGGTCTGAATATTTTTACAATTCTGTGCCAAAGCATAGAAGAGAAAATCTGGTGTGGCTGTATGACAATGTAGCTCAGACAGTTTTTCAAAACATTTATCAGCGCCTGGAAAATAAGGGACGGGGAATTCGTTCTCAAATTTAAGGATTGGTATAGAGATACTTCGTTCTATCAATAATTTGCATATTTCCTGTTGTAAAAGGTGTTGAATATATTGTATTCTTCTAGGACGATCGTTTTGGTGAGTCACACTAATCACTTGCTCTATCATATTAGAAATTGCAAAGCAATCCATTGTTTTGCAATAGCTAGGATAGTCATACATTAATTGCTTTCTATGACCTTGGCGAGGTATTGTGACACCATTATTAATCAAAAAATCTTTGGATTGATTTGGTAAAGAAGAAATTAATGCTCGAAGAACAGCAGCCCAAAAACTATAAGCGCCTTCAGAAAAGCCATCATGTTCCCGTGATGTCCAGAGATTTCTCCAAAAAATCTCGATAGCAATTTCACCGAATTTTTTATTAACCGTAAGACAAGAATGAAGGGAATTGAAATCGTATTTCATATATGTTATGATTTCTCTAATACAATCTACAGGAAAATCTTCGGGAATTAGCAACATTCTACAATGAGAATGTTTAATTAAAATTTTGTCTTTATTCAGATTGACCAGTATGATTAAATGAAAAAAGAGAAAAAAAAATCAAACCTTGACCAAGTTAACTGTTTGATTAAAATTCAAAAAAAGGAATATTTAACAAAAATAAAATACGGTCTCTAAACATGAAGTTTCTAAACATAAGAAAAATAAGCATTGATTTTCAAGTTTATAAATCATGGAATTTCCTGAGTGGAAATTTTGAATTATTTATGTTTATGCATGCAAATCTTGTACACGATTATCGTCCTACATAATGTACATTTATAAAATTGTTAACAAACTTTCAGAAAAATCGCAAAAAAAAAAAAAAAAAAAAAAACACATAAGTACAAGTACGAATATTCGGTTAAATTTCGGTAATTTAACCTACAACTCTTATAACATTTAATTTTCAAAGAAATTCAAGGGATATTTATAAGAGGCCAGCACCTGCTATGTAATTTCCGGATCGGAATCGGGTGGCTTGATCTGCATTAATGTAATGCAAGCTGATTAATTTAACTGGTCTAACATGATGAATAATTATTGTCACCCACGATAACGCTAGCCTCGTATTTACTTAGTTATTTAATTGGTTTTGTATATTTGATATTTGAATGTCCCAGCATGAAATATTGTGATTACTGGCCATATAGTTTTTATTTCGAACTCATAAGTTGATCTTTTAAAACATCGTGCAAGATATCTGCTTTCTATCATTATGATGTAATCAATTTCCGCTAAAGACTATGAGAGCCCAGCAGGTGAACGCCCTGAGACGAATGGGATCTCAGTAAGTTTTGTTTAAGGATGTTAAAAGTCCTGTCCTATCATGTTCAACAACGAAGTAAAGTCAGTTGGTCAGAAGTCGATCCGAAATTTAATTAATATTATAAATAGATGAGTCCCAGCTTGGTCGTTAAAAGTTCAGTATAGATCTGATCTGATCTGGAATCAAAGGTTTAATGAGATCAGACTAGTTCTTTGTGGGACAATAATGGAAACAAATATTGTGTTACATATTAAAAGTATTATTCATGTGGTTCTTAGAACTCTACTCATAAGCAGTAATGAGTCAGACTCGATGTGTCCTAGGGTGTCCAGACTTACGCGATTTCAGAGCATTGTTTGAATAACGAAAAATCCACTAAATTACATAAGTTTGGATATCTGATTTGTCGACTCAAAGGATCTGACTCTGGTGAACTTTTTAACAACCTTAGTTTTTTTTTTTTTCATACTGCTCGAGACGTCAAATTGGCTGCTTCGCGCAACCAACATTTCTTGCAGAGTGAAAATTTGTGAACGTCACATCCTCTTTATGACATAATCAATACTCTTTCTCGCTGTCATTGCTAATTAAGAATGTATTGGTCACACTAAGTTTGTGCTAACATTAACGTTAAGATAATAATAAATAAATTATTACGTTAATTCCCACGGAGAATTTCTATCAGTTGAAGATAGGGGATTCTGTCGCACGTGACGATGCGGTTGTAGATAATATGCCTATATATTTGGCTATGTTCATAGATAACGATAAAGTTTTTCACTGGTTTGGGTTAGACTGAACATTAACAAACTGCTCCTATCGCTATTATGTGTATTACTATTATTGCTCTCGATATGGTTTAGTATGAAAATCACCAAAATTTTCTTTCTATTAATTAGTTATAGCTTTGTTACACAGAAAACAAACCGTTTCGTAGAGGCTTCATTATTATTTACCAACGACGTGTGCAGAGTATGTAACTAAAATTTGTCACATGGAAAGCAGGAGGATGAAAAAGCGTGTGGTTCATAGGAAAATATCGAGTGCAATGCATAATTAAAATTAAGAGTTAAGAATGTTTATTAGGACATTTAAGATATAATGTTTTTTTTTTTGACCGGAAAGAAGCAGAAGGTTCATACTTCTATGTGCTTTGATGATAGAAATTACATCTTTGATGCATCCTCAATAAAGTATCAGAAACGTAGCTCTGGCATCTTCTTTGATCAGCATTAGCGAATACGTAATCGCGATGTATCGGATTTTTCAGAAACTAAAATACATACTGAATAAAAAATTTAAGCTTTGGATTTTCATTGGTTTCCGGTGGCTAACCGCTAATCAAATCGAAGGATTTTTCATGCGTTTCGCAATTTTTTAAAAAGTATAAACTGATGATCGGCCCAAGTTAATGATAAGACAAATTTATCCTACGAAAATAATTAACCAAAAAAGAACACGAAACTTAGAAACTTAAACTATGGCTTATATATAATACCGTTTTATTGGTCGTCTCATTAAGCATGATACATCAACTTAATACATTTGAATTAAAATGTAATTATACAAAATTTTACATTAAGTTATATAAATACAAAAATCTTCAAGAGTTCTTTTATATAAAAGGTTACAACTAGTCATATATACATTTTTAGTATCTAATTTAAGTAATTTGTCTATATATTACTATACAGATTCTATGCTAGATGTTATACTTGCAAGCCAATTATAGGTTTTGTTTATTTAAACTCTTTGTACATATAATTTATTTTGTATTACAGAACATTTTTTATACTAAACTTACTTAAAATTTTAATACTTATTAATATTTTTAAAATTATTTATTTTTAATAAAAAATTATTAAAGTTTTCTATATTTTATATATTGCTAATTTAGTTTTACTATTCTTTTTTTTTTTCCACTGCCTGATTACTAGTGGATTGTAACTAGTAACTATTTTATTAGTTCGAATTTTTTAAGTTCACAGAACCTTCTTTCAGGATCTTATCTATATTTTATATTTTACATTTTTTTTTTTTTAATATTAATAGTAAGGCCATATACATTTTATATTTTATTTATATACATTTACAGTACTATCTATATATTGATTTTGTGTTCCTATTACCTCAGAATTTTATTGAAATTATTCCTAATCAGTGATTTCTTTGTTCTATTATTATCTTCAGCCTTTTAATCATTGCAGCCTTCTTATATCAGATTTGTTATTATTTAAGAATCTGAATATTAAAGATTTTTTTATTTTTATAATGCATTATTAGATGTAATTAATCAATAATTATGATTCTAACTCAGTTGTTGTCTTTTGTTTGACTTAAACTGATGACCTTGTGATTGGCAATCTAGAAGCATAACTATTTCACTATTGACTCACAGATAAGTTTTATTATTCTTGTAAAATTTACTAAAATCTTAATATTTATTTTTCTAATATTTTTTTTTTTTTTTTTTAAATATTAAGGTGAGTACTTGTGACTCAGGATTTTATTGATAGTACATTCAGCTAATGGT
>CAJVQA010007000.1:0-14266 GCA_910591915.1 Cetraspora pellucida | reverse complement strand
CATCAATAACGCTTTTTTTTAAAACCAGATAAACTAAAACTTTTTTCATATATTCGCTTGTTACCTTCTTTAATACACGTTAAATATTCAGACGATTTTTTTCAAAAAAGTTTTCTGATTTCTGCTCGATTTGCAATAAAAAGTTAAAAAAAAAAATTGTATAGTTTATCGTTTACTGTAATTTAAAAAATTTGTTGTTATCGTCATTAATCAAAATCTAAAATCAACCGTACATATCGAACCATCGGAACTATAAATTTGATTGAGTTTTAAACCGTAATTGATTTTTTGGCGACGCTTGGTTCGTGGACGTAAGAGAGATGCGGTGCATGATGGCAAATTAAGGAACTCGGATTTTATTGCATTATTAGGCATTTATTATATAAAAGAATGTAGGTTTATGTATTCTTTATTTAGAGACGATTTCAGAGAGCATTATTCGCTGATGAGCTAAGGGCAAGAGCAACCCTTTAAATACATTCTCATTTCTTATGAGTCTATATCATCTATGTTATAACTTTGAATCACACATGCTTTCCCACAGGCAACTCATTCTATCAAGTTTATGCGAGAGCGTATACGCTCCAAATATCGGTATACGCGACTAGGGGAAATTCACATGGGTTAAGCTACTAAGAAGACATGAGAATGTCTAATACTATAAAGGTAATATTAACATGGCTATGATGATACATTTATGGAAGGTATGTGACAACTTAACGTTAATGAATTAGATAAATACGGAAGTGAGAGACGCATCTTTTTAAACATATCAATATGTTTATCCCTGAGTCGGAATTACTACTTCAAGCATTAATCTCTGAATTATGACTACAGGTCATCATGCTACAAGTTATTACGTTAATATCACTTAGGAACGAAAGACGAATGAGCAAGTGAAAACATCAACAAAGGGAGTGAAAACGGAAAGACAAAAAAGGAGAATGAAATGAATATTTCATCGGTCACTTGATATATCATCATAGTGTAACATTATCACTATTAAACTTGTATGCTTTTCTTTTTAAGTTCGCATGCATGTTTATTGCTCGTAGACATTGCATAGATATAAACGATATGCTTGCATTAGCATAAATGTCTCATATGCACTAAAAAATTACCTATCTTCATTATATTAAACGAAGAAGTACTCCTCATCAGACTCCCTAAATTCATTTATAGAGCAATAAAGCAACTCGCATATATGAGTCAAGTATATAGTTGGGCCAAGGTTTGAGGTGCTGCATTTAGGAGTTAGATTTGAGGGTTACATTTGGAGGTACTGTACATTTAAGGAGTCTTACTACAGTACTATCAGTGTTAACTTCGTGTAA
Organism: Cetraspora pellucida; assembly: GCA_910591915.1. Taxonomy (NCBI): domain Eukaryota; kingdom Fungi; phylum Glomeromycota; class Glomeromycetes; order Diversisporales; family Gigasporaceae; genus Cetraspora; species Cetraspora pellucida. The sequence continues at coordinate 12,932 of CAJVQA010007000.1, read as the reverse complement.
TATCATTACAGCATAACTTAAATTACAAGTATTTATATAATTGTAAAGATTAAAAGTTAGATTAGTGCATATTTTCATTATCTTAGAATTAAATAGATTTATGACTGACATACGTACGTATAAATTATTTAAAGCAACTTCACTCAAAGAAATTCGTATCCAAAATTACTGGAAACTAATTATTTATTTGCTGCCATTAAAAAATTGATTTATATAATAATCTCAAAAGTTAGATGCCTTATAAATTCATTTAACCATAATAAATCAACCAAATAAGACTACCTAATATAAAAATTCCCAATGAGACCCATTTATCAACAAAAAGACAATTAGTATGACAATATAAATAAAAATGGTGCTGTCTAATTATAATATTGAACAAAATAGGATTCTACAAGTTACCCGTGCTGGCACTTGCAGAGCATAAACAAAAATAGTAGTAAATAGCCAAAGATAGTAATAATTAACATGCAGTAATATGGCTTCAGTTAATATAGGATAGAATAATATTAGAAGTACGTAAAGTTTCACCTTTGTTAATAATGAATTTGTGCGTCTATAGAATTTCTTAATTTTATTTGTCGATAATTATTCATAAATTAACCAAGTAACAATAAATTATCTAATTATTACATAAAAAATTAGCTAATTCTGTAATTACTGAATTACGTACGTACATGGATGTTTTCACTCCGTAAAACACAGGATTCTTCCAATAGCTATGCTTCTTTAGACAATACAAATCAATTTATTCTACTAACAATACTCAATTTGTCAAAAAACAAATTCTGAACTAATTCTAATTAATAAACAATTATACATACCCAAAAACGTACTAATAGTCAGCACAAAAGTACGACATTTTATCACAAAACATGATTTATTAAGATGCAATTTATCAAATAAGTCCTAAAATACATATAGTCAATACATAATGATTGACTATTTTATTAGGTTTTGTACCGGATTATTAAATTACCATATTTAACGATCTAGCATAATACGTATCAAAATATTTCAAATAAGTTGAGAGAAGAGTAGCTGTGTTTCTATTGTTTGATGCATGCTTAACCCTGAAGGTTATAAATCAATGGAATTAAAAAAAAAAGATATGTATTTTTTGGATAAATGACGACAACAATAAGCCATACAAATTAACAATTCTAATTTATGTAACGTAAAATGATCTCTCGCGATATAATTGACTGCTTTATAATCAATTGATTAATAATATATTTACTAAAAGGTTAACCTATATTGCAAAATATACCATAAAATTTTAAAGTGACGCTTTTTTGTGTTATAAAATCCCTTTTAAAGATTCTATATTAGGAATTCTATATATAAACTAATCAAGTTGTTATCGTTATGCGAACAAAAATTATAGTTTTGGAAATTTCTTCATTTTATGCGAGTTATTATGTAATTGTACTTTTTCGACATGAAAAACGTTTAACATTAGTTTCAGAAAAATTTTATGACATTCATGTAAAAGGTTAAGGATAATCCTACAGTAAATATATTTAGTAAATACGTATGAACCTCTGTATTCATATTTAATTTGATTATTTTTTATATCCCTGTAATTTTAAATGCTTTCAAGAGTTTAGTAAAAATATCTCGATAACTACCTAATCAAATTCGATAAAAATTTTTCATTTTGATTCTACAAATTAGTAGGAATAAAGTAAAAAAAAATCAATCGAATTTGGTTAGTCAGTTGTCGAGATATCTTAGCTCAAAATTTTAATCCATTTTAAAATTTCAGGGGGTATAAAAAACTAGGGGTAAAAAAAAAATTGAACTTTAAGAAATTAAAAAATGTAAAACACATAGTCTTTCAAAAATAGTAACGGAAAGCTTATCTCATATGATCTTTTTTTGATCCGCATATATAGCAGTGCCTCAATTCTCCTATTTCGTTATCAATTCATTTCGAACTTGATCTAGATTTATTTATATCACTAAATAATGTCCACACCTTCAAGACATTCTATAGATGATTCTGAAAGGACAGTTGTTTTTGCAAACAATTCAACTGAAATTATTATAAATGACCAAGAAAAAAGACTAGTACAAAAGCTTGATATAAGAATTCTTCCTTTACTTACGCTTCTTTATACTCTCAGCTTTTTGGATAGGTATATATTTTTTAACTTGTAACCTTTATAATATAATAATCAATTTTATTGTTATTACTTTAGGGTTAATATTGGAAACGCGAAACTAGCCAATTTGGAAAGAGATCTTAATTTAACTGGGAATGAATATAATTGGTCTTTAGGCATATTCTTTTTGTAAGCTTTTCTTTACTGAAACTTGCAAATTAACTATTCTGAATATTGCTAATATATAGTAATAGTTAGTGCTCTGTAAAATCAAATCAAAGTTTGAAATACTCTTGGTTTGAAACTCAAACTTTGATTTGCTTTGTGGAGCCCTAATAATAATAAAATAATTATATAGTAACTTTGAAACTAAAAAAAATAATAGTAGTAGCTATATTGCTAATATATGGTAAATATAAATGCTACTACTAAGTAATTATGTGCTATTCCGAACAGTCCGTTCTTATATGTAAAAAAAAATCAAAAAGTTCAATTCTCAAAGAGTTACTATGTCGCTAATCCGAACCTTCTAATAAAATTTTGTGTTCGGCTTTTACAGAGTTTGGATTATATCCAGGTTCGGATTTGAGAGTTGACCGTAGTTACTTTTAGAGTTAATTGCAAATAGTATTAAAATTGCTAATTCGCAAGTTTTAATATAGTTTCTTGATAAATTAATTGCTTTTTTATAATTTAATTTTTGTCCCTTTACTTTGCAGAGGCTATGTAATATTCGAAGTGCCATCTAATATCATTTTAATCAAGACCAAACCTTCAATTTGGAGTTAGTTTCATATATATTATATAATTATTTATGAATTATCTGTAGTGTAGAATTTTATTCTCATCATTAACTCCTTTTTATAGTTTCAACGCTTATGGTCATGTGGGGTGCCATAATGATAGGTATGGCATTCGTAAGTATTAAAGATACATTAGTACTAATCTATGTTAATTAATACACGTAACCATTATCAAGCCTACAACCTACTGCTATACTGCAATTAATTTCAATTTGTGATTTAAAATCAATTATTTTTCGATGTTTTTAAAGGTAAAAAATTTTTCTCAATTGATGGCCACAAGATTTTTATTGGGTGCTTTTGAATCTGGCCTTTTTCCTGGTGTCATCTTTTATATTACAAAATGGTATAAGAAATCCGAACGAAATTATCGAATTAGTTTATTTTTTGCTGGTGCCACAATTGCTGGTGCATTTAATGGTCTTTTAGCATTTTCGATCACAAATTTAAATGGTAAACTTGGTTTAAATGGTTGGCAATGGGTAAATATTGATGTTTATTTTATAAAATTCTCTGATTTTTTTTTGGTTTTGTTCTTGATTACTATTATTATTATTGTTATTATTATTATTAAATCACTTCTTAATCACAGTTATTCATTATTGATGGAGTGGTGACAGTTTTAGTCGCGTCTGCCTCTTTCTTTTTAATCACTGATTATGCGGAGACCGCTACTTGGCTTACAGAAGACGAGCGAAAGCTGGCCGTTGACCGATTACGATCTGATACGGGGCATGTCCATACCACTCATTTCGATAAACATCAAATTTTCCAAGCTTTTAAAGATTTGGTAATGTTTATAGAAAAAATATTTCTACTTAATTTATATGAATTAACCCTATTTAATTTATGTTATTATTTAGAAAATCTACATATTCATGTTTTTATATTTTTGTTTGCTTGTTACTTTATATTCTTTCTCTTTTTTCATTCCAACAATCGTAAATGGTCTAGGATTTGATACTGGTAATATTTATTTAACGACTTTTTTTATCTGATTTATATTGTAATCAATATATAATCTATTAATTTTGACCTGACTATTTTCCTAACTATTTCCTTGACTATTTTGCTATCGGTTTGATTAGTTATTTCTCAACTTCTTTCCACTCCTCCATTTATCTTTGGATGTATTTCATCTGTCACGATAGCAAAATTATCTGATCATTATGGAATTCGTAGTCCATATTTGATATCTGGTTTATTAATATCGATAATTGGATACACATTACTCATTATACATAGCAACAGTATTGCTTGTAAGTTTTATTTGTCAATTTAATTCGAAAACAAAAAAATATATTTCTGCACTATAGTAATCTTTTTGTACTTTTAGTGAAATATACTGGTGTTTGTATTGTTGGATTGGGTATATTTGCATGTATCCCTATATCACTTACATGGTAATATCCTCTAATATATATTTTTTAACACTTGAATCATTTATACTCCATATTAACTAACGCTAACATCTGTCTAAAAATTCATTAAAAAAAATTAACGTAAAAAGGTTAACGAATAACCTAGCAGGTGACTCAAAATGTGCCGTAGGAAGTGCGATGGTGATAGCCTGGGGTAATATTGGTGGTGTAGTAAGTGCACAAATATACAAATCTAGTGATGCACCAACTTATTTAACTGGTCATTCTGTTGCGTTATCACTTTTGGTTTTCGCCGTAATTTTATCAATAATTCAATACTTCTTTTTAAATAGAATTAATAAATGTAAACTTAAAAATCCTGAAAAATTTTTAAAAGGATCTAATGGGGATGATGTTACTCATTTGGGTGATTCACATCCTTCATTTATTTATAGCTTGTAGAGTTACTATAGTCTTTTACAATCTTAATTTATAAAAATTTCTTGTTTAGATTTATAATGTATTTATATATACTTGATTTAATAAATATTGCTGAGATTGTTAATGCTATGGTTTTAGTAATGACAAGAAATTAAAAAATTTTTTTTTGAGGTATAATTTTTTTTTAGAGTTATATTTATTAGGTTAAATAGAGACGCCAAATCTCATTATTATTCGCGATAATTAAATTTTAGATCCTTGTTATAGATATAAAATTCTAATGATTTACGCAGAACGATTCTGCCATTATTATTATTATTATTATTATTGTTGTTACTGTTATATATATATTTAATGTAGTGTTAATTGCAGCTCACTAAAACAGGAGGAACCGTCGATGTTACACGACTGATCCTTCACACATATCGATATACGTAGAAAACATTTTATTATAATAAAAATGGGTGTTGTAAAATATTTTTTTATATAGCACACTGGTGAAGGATCAGTCGTGTAACATCGACGGTTCCTCCTGATCTCCAATCACGTGAGATGGTTCAATTTTCTCGTGATAGTGATTAGCCAATAAAATCGTATTACGAATTAGTATAAACTTATAATACGAACGGTACGTGCATTTTTTTTTTATATATTCGATATAACGAACACTATTTGTATAACGAAGATATTTATATTTAAATTAGTCTCAATACAACGAAATCACCAATATAACGAAGAACAGCCTCCAGCTTTAGAGCTTCATTAAATACCCTAAAAAGCGTTAATTCTAATTTTTACAGCATATTACGTACAAGTAAATGCCCTAACGAATGTTAATTCTAACTAATCCAAATATTTTGTTTGTCAATACAGAGAGTAAGTTCTCTATAGAATTTTTTTTTTTTACAGCATATCACGTATAAGTAAATACTCTAATGAATGTTAATTCTAACTAATTCAAGTACTTTGACTGTTAATGCAATGAGTAAGTTTTTTTTTTTTTTACAGCATATAACATACAAGTATTTACCATAATGAACGTTAAGTCTTTATAGTTTTTTTTTACAGTATATCATGTACAGGTAAATATTAGTAATATGGGTTGATGAAAAAATCGTGAGCTGAGATCAAACCTAAAAAACTCAGGCTGGTCAACCAGGCTGATTTTTTATTATTGTAATTTTTTTGATCAGAACCAGTTAACATAACTATATTAAAAATGCAAAAGGTCATAAAGTAGTTACTTTTTGAATCTAGTGATGTTAAATTATTTAATTTTTACTCAGGTTGTCCTTGAGAAAATTTCAACATATTAGTATTTAACGTTGATCGATTATCTATATCTAATTTATTTTCTAAAAAAAAATGATAATAAATAAATTTGTGTAACTACTACTATAACAAAAAACCAAAACCATCTTATGATATTTTTTTGGCTTATAAAATTTTTATAACTTATAATATTTTTAAAATGAGTAATAATCTTCAATAAAATAATCTGACAAAATCCAAGCATCTATAAATAACTTAATAATACCTTCCATTAAATGAAAGAATACCTTCGATAGAGTAGATTATTAAGTTAAACACATTAATGTTATAATTAATTTTGATTTATGATATACAATTCGATAACTAACATTTATATTGGAAGCCAACTACGTACTTGGATCTGGTAACAGTAGCATTCTGAACCAGTTTTATTACATTAAACTATTTTTAACATCAAAAAATGAACCTGGATCAATTCTCTTACTAACCGAATTTTAACCGTAATAGATAATCTTAAACTCACTGACAAATCTACTTGAGTAAGAGATGCGATCAAAAACTATAGTAAATCACACAAATTACTGAAGTGAATGTATATACTTTGATCAATAAATTATAAACGTTTATAACAACTATGTCAAAACAATGTTAATCGTATTTAACAATAATTTACTAATTTGTATATTATAGTTACAATGATAATAATCAATGGGCTTTAATTTAGTACGCAATTATACTTTTTCAAGACCCGTTAATATAAATATAAATACATAAATGTTTATTCGGAAGTACGCAAGAAAAACTGCATCAAACTAAATTAAATCTGATACTTAATGCACTAGTGCAATCGATACACTGAATCATTTCTAACTCCCCTTAAGCAACCCAAGCGCCTAGTATGATTTTTTAATGATTTATTTTTAATAGTTAAATTTATGATCACTATAAATATGAAGTTTTTTTTGCAACAGCTTTAAAATTAAATATTTATTGTGGAGAATTTCAAACTTTAAATCAGACCGACAACTATACTTTATTGTATAATATCAATAGCTTATGACTATCATTACCTTAAACGAAAATGCAGATGTATAGAAATCATATGATCCACAAGCGCTAATGTTATTACCGGAGCAATGTTGTTGATCAAAAAAAACTACACAACTATTGTTCTTAATGACAGTTGAACTAATTTGATCCTTACATTCATCAGGAATATTATAGCAGCACCAAGGCTCAAGTGTGATTGTCAACGTACCTCCCTCAAAGAAAGCATGTTGGTAGAGAGTTAATTCAACATAGGATTGCGCATTAGAGTTATTTAACAAAATACCCCTACAAATTGAGCAAGAATAAGATATATTTTATTAAATAAAAGAGGCCAATTAAAAGTTTGATAAATTGCAATACCATAAAAATAACAGTAGTAGGAAATTTGAAAATTTTTTGAAAAGATTCATTTTCAGATTAGAGAAATAACGTCACAGGTGAATTTAACGTACAACGATAAGTTGTTTCTTTATAAATTGTAGTGTTTTTTATGTGTTTCTTCTTTGCATATAAGAATCGTAACCAACCTTAAATTATCCTTTAAATAACTTTTAGACTAATAGAATGAGGTATAACCAACTGAAACTATAAAAGATCTCTTATATACCGTCACTCATCTTTGTTTTATATGACTCATCTCTTCAGCCAACAAGCCTCTTGAATCATATAAGCCTTCAAGTTTTATTTCTTGAAGTATGGCTTGTTATTATTTTCGGAAATATCATTTTTTATTTGTACTAATAACAACAAAACTCATTTTTTGAATATATAGACAGCCGTTAATAGAAATAAGGCCATTTGAAGTTGAATTTTCGATTAACATCACTTTTAGAACTCTTGGAAGGATGGGGGATAAAATGAAACGAACATATAAAAATTTAAAAAATATGAGTCAATTTGATTGGTCGATGTAAATCATATGATTGGTGAGAGTTATCCAGCGTTTTCATTGGTTGTTCATTTTCGGGAAACTTCAGCTGAGAAGAGATGTTAACCAAAAAATCAACTTCGAACGGCCAAAGGCAGATTGACATTTGAAAAAAGAATTTTACCATAACTTTCATAGCTCATATCTCGATGGATTTTGATACTATATTGATGATTTAATATTCAAAAGAAAGCTTAGATCGTAAGCTTTCTTTTGACTATTAAATCATCAAGATAGCATTAAAATCCATTGAGATATGGGCTATGAAAGTTAAAGTAAATTTCTTTTTCAAAGCCTTATTTCTATTGACGGCTGCCCATATAAAAATCAAATGATAGTGACTACGTGAGTGCCACCAAGAGAAAACCTGCAATTGTTGATTTTCCAAAACTTCACTTACAGAAACAAGCTTACAGTATCAGATTCTATAAGCCCTTTCCTGAAAGTGAGGCACCACTCATAATTTTTTAATTATACATATTTAAAATTTTATGCATACCTATAGTTGTTAGGCAAAATTATTTTGTGTAAATGGCAAAAGACAAAATCTAAACCTGGCGAAAGATAAAAGACAAATTCCCGGAGAAATGGTAAAATTCCTGGCAAAATTTAAAACCTCTGGTGAAATTCGAAACCACTGGCGAAAGGCGAAGCCCCTGGTGAAAGACAAAATATAAGACTCTTTAAAAGGCTGAGATATTATAATAAATGAAAAAATTTTTGCATCATTGAATGTTAAACACAATATGTGGCTTATTTGAAGAAAATGTGCAAAGCAATAAGGAGCTAAGTTTTTGTTTATATTTGAGCTTTTGAATTTATAATTAAATTGACTCAGCCTTTTAACTTAAAGTCTGAAATCTTGTTGCCTTTTAGTAGTTTGCATCGTGTCTTTTCATTCCTTGTCATTTTGGGTATTATTGCTTTTCTCATGCGTTACAGAGGCCCACTACTGAATATTCTTATGATCGGCCAAGTTATACTGATGATCCTAACAATCCTTGGTACCTTGTTGCGATATATCATCTGATGGTACTATTGGCGGATCATCCCTAGATGAAATACCAACTTATTTGCTATATTTGACACTGCAATTAATGCAGTCTATTTTATGTTAACAGGTTTTAGATGTATTATAAAGGCGTTAATATGAAAATGATTATTAATTTGTTACATTATTAGGTGGTTTGACCATGGATTTTAAGAAAAAATTGAGCATTGGTGGTTTTGTTGATTATATTTTCATTTTTTACAAAAATTTACTTGATGAATTTATTTTTTGGATTGCAATTGATAAAACAAATAATGATGAATCTTTCTTGCAACTGAGAGGAGAGGTAAATTATTTAATATATTTAATTCAGTAAGATTATAAATTAATCATATAGCTTTAATACTTAGATATTATCAGAAATCGAACTTTTCTGGATGCTACCTTATCAAAGAAGAAAGAAAAAATTGGTTTCCGGAGATTTTGTAATTACATTTTATATTGTTCGATTAACTATAAATTATATGATTAATTTTTCTTTTTTAAGATATTATGAAGCTTCATTGATGAACTTAAAAAAATATGTTAAGAGAGTAAAATATGAAGATTATAATGAATATAACAGCCATATTTGTCTTCGCCATTCTTAAAATTACTGAATGTGATTAAGTCAAATTACTTCACTGCAACGAGATTGAAAAATAAAAATGTATTTTAAATAGTTATAGTCCATACATATGTGTGAATTTATAACCTAGAGAAGTTTTCTCCAAGTTAGCTCAAAAATGCAAGCATAAACTTGAATTTAGGCGAGTAAGAATTATCTATTTGGTAGATTTCTTGTGCAAGATATATGAAGTAAACTTTGCATCAATATCAGATTGATGTACCGAAAACTTTAAAGTTACTGATAGTGTTGGCAGGTAAAACTATTTTTGGTAAATAGCAAAAGATGAAACTAAACCCGGCGAAAAACAAAACTGGCAAACTCTGGCGAAACAGCAAAACTCTGATGAAATGGTGAAACTTTAGCAAAGCCCTTTAGAGAAAGTCAAAGATCAAATATTCTAAGACTTTCAAAAAGACTAAGACATATTAGTAAATCAAAATATTTTGAATATAATTCAGTCCTAAAAATTTAAACCTGAAATTTTGTTTTCTTTAATAATGGTTATTTATGCATTAATACTATTTATATAAAATAATCTTATTTAAATATTTAAATAAATTTGTTGTTTTAATTAAATACTTTACATATAAAAGTAGTTTATTAATAATATAATTATTTTATTTAGTCCTAAATCTCAGAGTTAACTTTAAAGAAATAATTATTTTTTTATTTTTTTATTTTTTAGGTTTAAATAGAAACCTTTATGGTTTTATAAATTTTTATTAATTCTAACATCTTATTTATTATTTATGTAAGAGATTATTATATTTTATATATCAACAAGATTAAAATTAGTTACATATACAATTTTAATCATTGTTTATTTTTTTTGATGTTAAGGTAAGGTCTTGCTCTTATTTTTATTTATAGTTATTAAGTAATAACTATATGGAGTTACTGAATACAAAAAGAAGCTCTATATATGCTATTATTAAAACCAATACTTGTAGTTAGAGTTAACTATTAAACCACTAATTATAAAACTATAACTTTAAGTATTAAAAATATTACATATAAGAATAAGAATTTAGACATATTTATCTGTAACTTAAATCTATTAGAGTGGTTAAGGTTTATCTCGATTAGTTAAAATTTTTTAAATAATGATCATTACTCTAATATAGTAAGCTATTCATAAATTTTTCTGATTATTTACATTATCAGAAATTAAATATATTATTATAAAGAAAAAAAACAAAGATAAGATAAATTAAATATATAGTTAAGAAGATAAAAAATAATATTAATTGAATAAATAAATAATTAAATAAAAGTTAATAGAATAATAAGAATATAATATAAAGAAGTAGTATAAATTAAATAAATAAATAAATAAGAAAAAGTTAGTAGTAATATATAAATATAATTAGAAGAAAAAACTATTATCAAGTTTATTAATGCTTTTAAATATATTGAAAATATATATAAAGTTAGTTTCTAATATTATAGATATAATAATATTAAGTTTTTTAATAATATATTAGTTTGTTTGATCAAAATATAATTTGTTGGAATTTTTTTTAAGTTGAATAATAGTTGGTTTAAAGATTTGAGTAATATTATAGTAGGTAATAATTCTGGTTAAGATTTGTAGATCACTTATTTGAAAAAAGATTTAGTTTAATATTTTTTTGAAATTAAAATTAATAATTTTGTTATTTGTTATTACAGATTTAAGATAAGTTTTAAGATAATATTAAAAGAAATAAAATATATTTTTTGAATTAGTAAATATGTTGTTTAGTTAAATTAAGTTTTTTTTCAGATTAGTTAACTAGTTTATAAAGATCTTTAAAAGGTAAAGGTACATAAAATGTTGTTAAAATAAGTGTAAAAAGATTTAAAATTAGAAAGAAAAAATTAAAAAACTCTTTCTATAAATCTATTATACAAAAATTAACTAAAAAAATTATTTGTTTAAAAACATTTATAACTATTTATTTTATTAAAATAATCTGTCTTAGTGTTTTAAGTAAACTTATTCAACTTAATATTTTATATATATTCTGCAAATATTATATCTCTAGATTTTAAACTCACTAAATAAACTGTACTAATAACCTTTAAATTTCAGTTTTAATAATTTAATTTTTTTACAGTTTCTATTATTATAAATTGTTTTATACTCTTAAGTAAAATTATAATATATATTTTTTTGATTAAAACAATCTCTAAAAAAAAGTTTGATCTAAAATTAGCTGAACTACATCTAAAATCATTTTTTACTTTTTTGCAAAACTTTTTTTTTACTTTTTATTTTTAGGCTACTTTTTTTTTCACTTATATATTTTTTGTATAACTATTTAATTATTTTCTAATTTATACTTAATTAATTTATATTAAAATTTTGTAATCTATCTATTTATAGAAATTTATAAGATTGAGTTTCATAGTTTAGTTATTAAGCTTTCATCTTTTTACAAATAAGGTTATTAGTTTGAGTCTAAGTAAAGATAAAATACTTTATAACCAAAAATAAAGCCTATAATCAGTCTAAATAATAATACATATTTGATCTAAAAAAATTTAAAAAAATTGGTATAACAGAGTACAAGCATTACTATAGTGAAAAATGTGAAAAATATTATTAATATTTGTAAAAAAAATTAGTTTTACTTAATATTAAATTACCTTTGATACTATAAATCTAAATAGATATAATTATAAAATCTACTTTTATTTGATAAAGTTTGTGTTAACAATAAAGTAACTCTAAGGTTTATTATTAAAAAATTAAGTTGATATTATAAAAAAAATATTAAAAATCAAAAATTTTAAATAAAAAACTTATAAACAGGTTTTATATATGACAATTAGTAGATAATCTGTAGACAGAATCTTTAAATAAACAATAATTAAATTTGTACAAGTGACTAATTGTAGCCTTATTAATATATAAAATATAATACTTCTCTATAATATTTGTAAATTGTAAGTCTTAATAAAGATTATAAGTTATAGACATTATTTTTTAAATTTGAAAAAAAAATTATAGAAATTTATTAAATACAATTTATTTATTTCTATATTTGGTTCTTATTAATAGTATACAATAATTTGTATTTCAAATTCTATTTGTGTTTAGTATCTGAGTTATATTAGTGATTTCAATTATTCTATTTATAATTTAGTATTACTTTAGTGATACTTCAACTATACAGCTTTTGTTTTTATCTATCACTTTTACAAAATTAATTATTTATAACTACAATCAAAGTCATAAGTATCCCACCCCTCTAACTTTTTAAATTGAAAAGATATAGCTTTAAAATTTTTACAGCAAATAGTATTATATAAATCTAGATCAG
>CAJVQA010006999.1:0-14266 GCA_910591915.1 Cetraspora pellucida | reverse complement strand
AGTTTAGCCTTATTTTTAACCAGTTCAATATGGCTTGTAAGAATTTTGTTGCATGTATTTTGGCTAAGAACAATGTTGTTGAGACAATACTCAATTGTAGGAATAATGACAGTATTAATTATGTATTGTGCTTGTCTATCAGTAATTTGTTTAGTGCTTGCAATTTTAATAAGGTGTGATGACTCAGCAGTGATAAGTTTAGTTTGTTTAATTTGTTTTTGTTAAGTGTAAACCAATATCCAAGAAATTTAAATAGTTCATTTGATGAATGAAGGTTTAGAGGATGGTTATTATATATAATAGGAGTATAGACAGTTGGAATATTGTTAGTTGTTAGTAAAGACTTAGAAAGATTAATTTGAATATTAGCTATGTTAAAAAAAGATTCAGCTGTTGATAAAATTTGTAATAGCTCTTGTTGTGAAAATGTGACCTATAGAGTATCATCTATATAAGCAAGAACTGAATAATGTGAGTTGGATTTGTTGTATGTTTTGTGTTTAAGATTAGTAGGCCAGGAGACTTGAGTAGTATAGCTTTTAAAATTGTTATAAATATATGTAATAAGTGGATCATAATAAATCCTCTACAAAAGTGAAGTAATAGTTTCATCCTAATCAATTCCATTAAGTACTAGATATGATAGAGTAAGACCAAAATTTGTAATGACTTGGTTATGTCAATCAGTAAGTGAGTTGATAATAGCATTAGTAATAGAGTTAGGTAAGGCAATGTGTTGAAGAGACTTCTGAAGTAAGGTTAGATTAATAGAATCATATGCTTTGCTTATGTCCTAAGACATAAGCCAGATTAGTTTTTGATTACATGATGCATCTTTGATAAGATTATTAAGTATATGAATAGGTATAGATGTGCTGTTGTTAGGTAAAGCTATATAGTTATATGGTGATAGAATAGGATGCTATGAGAACACAGTACTAATCCTAGTAGTAATAATTTTTGTATACACTTTTTGGATATATTCAATAAGACTTATAGTGAATAAGATTTAAGTCATCATTAAATGTATTACATTTAGGAATAGGATATATTCTACTATGTTTTCATTGTTTAGGAATAATATATTATATATCTATAACAATATAAAAATAATATATAATAATGATGAAAAGTAATTTTTGGATCAAAATTTAAAATTAGATAATGGTTAAAATTTTACTAAGCCAACAGAGTTTGTGTATTAAGAGAATATTGTTTAGAAACTTTGTAGAGTCCTAAAAACATTAAAATCTCATCAATCAGATGTCTAAATAATATGATATTACTGTCACAGCCTTATATTATATGATCAACAAGAAGAAAAATGATATACAAAGAATTTGCAAAAGATATTTAAAAAAGATCATCAGTATGATTACAGATTTCAGTGAAGTTTTCATTCTAAGATAAGTTTAGTAAAAAAGATGCAAAATTCTTTAAAAGTATATCTATAAAATTTCAGCTCAAACAGATCAAAATTGATTGACTTTATTTAGTGACAAACATTTTACAAAACTAAAGTTACTTTCTTATTTTTTTAATTTTTAGATGAAAAAGAGTAGGTGATCTCACAGTCACTACCAATTTCTTATCCTATATCTACTTCTTTTAAGATAGTAGGTAACTAGAGTAACCTTAGGCAGTGAACACTTTTTGTAACCTCACTTGTTAACAAAGAAGATTTAAGACAATTTGCAATTACGAAAGAGGCTATAATTAAAAGTATATGAGGATACTAATAACTGTTTAGTTTTGGTAGTATAAAGTAGTAGTTTATTAGTAAAAGAGTATGAAGACTCAATGTTGAACTTGGGGTTCACATTGATTGCTTTTATATTTTTTGGCTATATAGTGTATGTAATGGCCTATATCTTTTATATGATATTTTACAACTACTATTAATAAAATAAATAAGATATATTTGATATATAAAATAAATAAAATAAACTAAATAATATATTTAAACTAAATATAATATAAAATATATATGCTCCAAAATGCATAAATATTATATATGTTATATGTATAATATTTCATATAGTAATCATTCAACCAATTAGATCACAACTTTTTTATTAATTTGGTTATTAGATCTGATCTTGTAATCCTGTAATTAGAAATAGATGATCTATACCTCATTAGAACTATTTCAGTAAGCTGATTTGAATAATAGTAGTTTCATTAAATTCTGTTTAGTACTTTAAGAGTTATAGTCATTTTTGTAGGTTAACAGTACATTTAAAATTACTACAACTTGTTAGTTTTTAGTAAATTTTATTATAGTATAACAAGTTTCAGTCTCTACTATAAAAAAAAACACTATGTTGAAGATTAAATGCAACACTGAGTTACTATATAATGTTAAGACCTGGGGCATCTGCAGGAATAGCAGTAGCAGATCTGGCTTGAAATACAGATTGGTCAAAGGACCAATAGTGGCAGCAGGTCTAGCTTGAAATATAGGTTCAGTGCAGATCCTGAACTATTGTCAGAACATCTTAGAGAAATTAGTAACAGGCATACCAAAGATGGAAGATCATAAGGATCAGACATATCTGAATAAGACCAATTTGGGAGTAGTATAGTGACAAAAAGATGAGAAATATGAGAAACAAGAGAATACTAGATATAGTTAGATTAGGAGGCAGAAGAAACAAAACTAAATAAAACATATGTATAAGACATATGGATACAATTTATAAAAGACAATACTCTTGGCATTTGAGATCAAGATAATTTTGATGAAGTATTAATTTTAATACATGTGATTTGAATATAAATAGTTAAATTAACTAAGTCTCAAATCTTTTAAATTTCTTAAATAATATAAATATTATATATATCAAATTTTTCAAATATATCATATATATATTATTTATTTTTTTTATTTTTTTTTATTTTTTATTTTTATTTTTAACTTCGGTGACAATGCTAGTTGGTTTATTAGCTTTAATTTAATATAGTACAAATTTTTACAGTTATATTTAAAATTAATTATTACTAATACTATATACTATCTAAGTTTACATCACTAATTTCATCTGATTACCCTTATGGCACCTAAGTGCATGTCTGCCACATGCCTGCATATAGTTACTTTAACAACCACTTGCAGTCAAGGCACATCTTAAACCACTACACAAACAAGAATATCTACTGAACTTAATACAGCATTTCATTATTCAGTAATTAGAATTATATAAATTTGTGCTTATTAGAACTGTCTTAGTGAGCTGAATTTAATAATAGTTGTTTTATTTAAATTGGTTTAGTATATCAAAAGTTATGATCAAAAATGTAAAACTTTTAATATCAACAATATATAAAGTAATAATTAGAATTAATATAAATGATCCAAACAGTATAAAGAAATAAGCAAAGAAGCTTAATAGAATAAGTCCAAACTTTTTAAAAATTAAAAGTATGAAAAGTGCAAAAAAGCATATATTAGAAGAAAATGAAGTAACTATATTAGTATTTAGTGAATTAACTGCAGAAAGATCAAATAAAAGAAATAATCAAATAATACAAGAAAGTAAACCAAAAATTGATAGAAAATTTATAACACAGGTAGAAAACTCAATTATAGAAAAGATCTTAAGAGAATCATTCCTAATATAAGAATTGAAAGAGATAGAAATAAATAGTAAAGTATCTAGATAAAACTCAACTTCAGAGAAGAAAAAAAAAAAGATACAAAATAGAAGAAGAAATATATATACAAAGAGAAATAATAAAAATATTACTAAAGCAAAATATATGAGTATCAGAAAACAAATCAGATGAAAATAAAATACCAGTTAGTCAAAAAATTCTATTATATAACATTCTAGATAGAACAAAAAAGAAAGAATTAGCATAGATAAATAAATGTTAAACATAAACAAACATATAATGAATATAGAAGGAGTATTTACAAGAGGCAACAATTAGATAGAAATATAGTTTGATTGTAAAAAAGAAAGAAAAGAAGCAATAGATCAGCTAGATCAGAAATATGAAAGTTAGTTTAGAATAATATCAGATGAGTTAAAAGATACAAAAAGAGATAAAGAAAAGATGCAAAAAAACAAGAAGAACAAGAGAAATAAAGAAACAAAAAAAAAAAAAAAAGATGCTATAAAGAAAACATTATAATAGAAAATTTTAAAAAGGAAAAAGAAGAAAAAAAGCTGTATGAGAAAAAATAATTAACTATATAGGATCAATTATCAAATATTAATAAAAAAGAAATAAGATATATGTGTAAAAAATTCAAAGACTTGAATATTATATAAGTTAAGAGATTATTATACAAGGCATTGGCAGTAATAGTAACAAGCTTAAAGAAAAAAAAAATATTCTATAGATATTGCCACTTGGCAATAACAAATTAGTATATATAACAGATAAAGATAAAGATTATAACTAAAGAGATAAACAAGGACAATATATAGCTAAATTATTAGACATTCCAAAAGAAGTCTTAGAAGTGCTTCTGTTATGATATCTAAAAAGCAAAGATGCAAAAGCAGTATACATTCCATATAACAGAAATAGTAACCAAAAAAGTTTGCAATAATCATTTTTGCAACTGCTTTAGTAGTAAAAGAATAAGTTAAAAAAACTCTAAAAGAAAGAAAATACAGAAAAAAGATAAGTTAAGAGACAAAAAATAAGAAAGATTAAAAATAGATAGTAAAAGACATGAGATATTAGAATCAGAAATATAAAACTAAAAAAACCAAATAGAAGATATGGTGAAATAGGTTTGAATTCTTAGATACAAAATATAAAAGAATATTTAGAAGACAGAAATGCAATTTAGAAATAAAAGAAGATGCTTTAAAAAAAAAAGACTAAGGCAGTCCTGCAAGATCAAGTAAGGGTAGTACAAGTAGAAGATATCTTATGACAAATTTTAAACAGACTAGACAGAATAAAGAAAATGCAGCTAAGTACAAAAAGTGGTTTGACTGATTGCTTCTAAGAGCACTACAGTTGAATTAATGAATATAAACAAAGAGATTGGAAAGTTTTTGTATATTAAAAGAAAGATGTTTAAAAAAAAAAGAGAAGTAGAGACTTCTTATCAAGAAGAAGAAATATATAATAAAGAAAAAAAAGAAATTAAAAATGCAAGAACAAATCAAAAATCACTAAAAGAAAAGTAAAAAAAAAGTAAAAAAGAAATAAAATTGGCAAAACCAAAAATTGAAAATTAAAAAATCTGTTTAGCTAAGTAAAAAAAGAAGAAATCACAATATTAAAAATTACAGAGACAAATCTTATAAAAAGAGAAAGAAAATTTCTAATATATACAATAGATAAAAGATATATATAATTTTGAACAAATGCAACAAAGGATAAAAAGAAAGGTTTGAATATTGGAATTATGATAGATGAACAATGAAAAAAGCATATAGGTGCAGTTAAGAAAATAAGTAAATATATGATAGAGATAACACTGTATTTCAAATAATTAGAGTTAGTAATAATTATAATCTATATATTATCAAATGATAAAGTAGTATGAAAAAACATTTAGCAAAAAATTATAGAAATGGTTTTGAAGAGAAAAAGACAAACACAAATTATTGTAATAAGTGATTTTAATCATACAGTAAACAATATTTTAGACAAACAACATTTACAAATAATAAATTACAAAAGGCTGCCAATCTTCAATTGGTTAAAGAAACAAAACTTTAAAAACATATATAGAGATATAAATCTATCAAGTTAACAATGTATATGATCTTATACCTAAATCACTTATTGAAGTTGTTTGCAACTTTAATATACCTTCACAATTAGTTTCACAAATAGTAATTCAAATACTTTTACACATTAATGAACAAATCTATGAACTAATTTGGAAACCATATTGTATTGAATTTTCTAATTAAAAAAAACATAACCAAATTCCATCAAGATACCAAAATAATATTAGTAGTACTGATATACAATATTTAAATTATAAAGTCTTCAAACAACATTGCCAAGCTTATACATACTTATGCCTATGTAGTATTGCAGATCAACTTCATCTACAATCCAATATATGCCTGCCAATTGGTCAAACAATTAGAAAACTTAACATCTGGTCAATTCTTTGAATTAAATACAATATTCCTTCTAACTATATACTAACACTTCAAATCTAGGTGGGCCTTAACCACCATAGTCAGTTTAGGTCGCAGATAAACTAGTTTAAGCTCTTATTCTTGCATGTAATTTTTATTTTATTACAAACAACCTTAGTTTATTTTAGTACTTCTGTACTAAAATATACAGTTAAAATTATTAATAAAATATGAACAAGGCCTTATCTTAATATCAAAAAAAAAAAAAACAATATACATGATCTAATAGAGAAGCAGCAACTATATATAAATATTAGAAAAATTAGTCTTAGGTTTACAAAAGATAAAAATCAAAGAAGTAAAAAAGATTACAGAAGTAACTACAGAATAGTAATAGCTGAGATATAGATTAAGCATATAATAGCAAAAAAAAGCAAGACAGAGGTTAAAAAAAAAAACAGTTAAAAACAATATACTTATATAATTAAGCAAAATCAGAAGACTGAAAAAATTATACACAATAGTTGCAGAACTAATTAGAAATAAAAAGATATTAAAAGACATATATAAGAAAAAACAATATGAAGAAAAGAAAATAAAAAATAAATAATATATGAGATATAATAAAGGAAGCAATTATCATAGTGATAAGTAAACACATATTCAAGAAAAAAGTATACAACATGTTAACAAACAGAAGAAGTCAGAAAGAACAACAATAAAAAAAAAGCATTATTAAGTTTCAAAAATTAATTAAATATGCAAAACAAAAAGAACTCAAACAATAACAGAAAAAGAAAGATGTAAAGTGAATAAACAATTAAAAACACTAGACAAGAAAATTGATGCAAAGCTATCAAGATTACAAAGCCAATAGTTAAATGCATAAATAAAAGATATAAAAGATTGAAAAAAACTATTATTATAAAAGAAAAAAAAAGAGTGAGAATAAATACAAAAAAAATGAATAAAAAAAAACATAGATAAAAGATATGAAATAATCAGAACAGATTTAAAAAAAATGATAGCTAGTCTCCTAAATAGGCCTTATAAGAAAATAGTATTGACAAATTTATTAAACAAATAGAAGAAGAAACAAATCTGCTAACAAGCTCAGAAGATTTAGAGCAAAAGTAGCAGAACATTACAAAAAGCAATTTAGAAAAAGAAATACTAAATTAGAAGAAATGTTAAAAGAGTAAAAGAAAATATATAAACTATGAGAAAATATCAAAGAGAAATAATATACAGAAGTTAAAAAAGAAATTAAAGAAAAAGAATAAGAAGAAATATTAAGAGAACTAAAAACAAAAATAGCTTAAATATAAGTTATACTCTAATAAAGTAAGCAGAAAAGAAAACACAAAAAGTATTTAGAAATTTTGCAGACCTATGTCTAGAAATAAGAAAGATACTAACCAAATAGAAAATAGTACAAATTATCTAATACCAAAAGATGTTAAGTAAGAATATAGTCTAAACAACATCTAACTAATAGTATTAATAAAAACTTTTAAAAAAGTTATAACAAAAATGATAACAAAAAGGCTTGCCAAAGTGTTTATAAAGAAAAAAAATACTTAAAAGACTAAATTATGCAGGCCTTTTAGGCAACTCAACAGAATAGTCAATATATATTCTTAATATAATAATAGAAGAAGCAAAAGAAAGGATAAAGAAGTATAGGTACTTTTGCAAGATATGAAAAAAGCATTTGACTTAGTCCTACTTAAAAGTCTAGAATTAGTACTGTAAAGAGTTAAAATACCTAAAAGAATAATAAAATATATCTGAACTTGTTTCATGAAAGACAACTTAAAATTATTACAGCTTATAATCTAATAGAAGAAATAGTAGCAGAAGATGGCATAGATTAAAATAAAGTAATATTTCTATTAATATAGCAGCTTTTTTATAATTCACTATTAGAGAAAATATAAGAAGATAAAGCCTTAGGTTATATAGTAAAGTAGCAAATTAAAAGAGACATACAATGCAACAATATTACAAAATACTGCCAAGTAGTCATTGCATATACAAATAATATAATGTGAATTGCAAATAGTAAAAAACAGCCAATATATATAAAAATATATTCAGAACTCTTTTTAATGATCATCTGAACCAAGTTAGCACTAAAAGTAGATTAAAGACTCTGGCTTCAAAGTAAATAATATTCTTAGTTTTATATTAAGTAAACTTGCTATTAACAAAGCTCAAATATGTGAAATACCAAGAAGCAAACAAAACTTAAGAGGTTCTTGCCTTGGGTTAAGCTTTTTGTTTGATGGACTCTTTTGCATATTCAATATCCAAACTGAAAAAATATTCTAAAAGCAAGTAGAGACAAAATTAGTTCTCTGATTAAGAATATTAGAAGCAAAAGAAAAAGAAAAACAACTAAAAAAACTTTCCTTAAATTGGGCCTTTGCAACAATGATATACATCTTCTTTATCTTTTTTTTGTTTTCTTTTTTTTGAAAAGTAGAGATTTGGCTTACTTTCATCAAAAGATTAACATTGTGTATTACTTCTTTTAGTAATTACATGCTTGTTTGAATATGGTGAATAAGAAATACAACAAATATATATATTGGCCAATTACATAAAGCAGATCAAAAAGGGATTTAAACTAAAAAGACCTAAATTATATTAAGATATGCATATATTTTAAAGCTATGTGTATAATATTTTTTAAAAAAAATGATTACAGAAGTTTATAAAGAATTGAACTACTTAAGTGTACTTCAAACCTTGGCATAATACCTTACCTACTTGAGGAATTCTCCTATATAGAAAATGTCTAGCTCAAACTTCATTCTACAAGTAAATACAGTTTTTATTTTAGTTAAGAGTACTTATTTTCTAGAGAATAGCTATAGTTCATAAAATGATGAAAACATTATAATAAACAGCAATCATAGAATAGAGTTTTATCCTGTTAGCAGATTTTCTCTTTTATTCTTCTTATAGAATAGTTTTGTTTTCTTTTTGTTAGTTTTTTTTTCTCTATTTTCATTTCTTCTTTTCTCAATTTTAAAATTATTTTTATTTTTTTTTGTTTTTTTTTTTCTTACAAGAAGATGTCTTTAAATTGGCAGTATTCTATTGTAAAGTAGGATTAAATGAGTTGTAATTTTTAGTTCTAACTGGATTAGTGTACCAGGTCATATTTAGGTACTATTTAGATGGCTAAATAATAATAAATTTATAAGTTAAATGATATCTTGTATTTATATATTTAGTTACAAATGGTTTAATAAAGTACTACCATGATTGCTTAAAGTAAAAAAAAAAAAAAACAACTAATAAAGAGTTTAAATATAGCAGAAAAATTTTTTACAATAAATAATATAGAGATAAATGAATCCAAATTAAAGCTGCTAATAATAAATACAAAAGTGAAAAAAAAGAAAGAGAAATGATTTTTAAAAAAAGCAAAATAATGAAATAAACAAAAACCAAAATAGTCTGCTTATTAGAAATATGACTAAATAATAAAATAAGTAAAATACTATATCATCAAATTTTTAAACTACAATAATTTCGAAAAAATTGTGTTTGATGTGAAATAATGCAAAATATTGTGAAAGAATTTAAAAAACTGTACTGACCTCTGAATTTTATTAAGAAACTTCTTAATATTGTGCTAATAAAAAATGATTAGCAGGCATTTCGGTCATAATAGTAGTTAAATCATCAAATTTGGATAAGTATTTGCTAAAATAACTAAAATGCAATTTTTTCAAAATATTGCAAATATTTTGAAATAATTGCAAAATATTCACAATATTTTGAAAGAATTGCATTTTAGCTATCTTAGCAAATACTTATTCAAATTTGATAATTTAAATACCATTATAACTAGAATAACCTGCTGATCATTTTTATTAGTGCAATATTGTGAAGTTTCTTAATAAAATTCAGAGATCAGCATAGTTTTTTAAATTCTTTCACAAAATTTTAAAAGAATTGTGTTTGATGCAAAATATTATGAAAATATTGCAGTTTAAAAATTTAGTGATGTAGTAAAGAAGAAAGCTAAAAAATAATTAGTCAAACAATAAGAAATCTCAGATACAAAAAAATAATAATGAGTTAGATTGCATATATAAACAATATAGTAATAATACTAAAATTAAATTATATACTACAATTACTAAAAATATTAGAAAGAAGTATAATTAAAATACACCAACCAATAATAAATCTGACAAAACAAAAGAGCAATCTGCAAAGAATATTAGAAAACTGCACAATGAAATATAAAGTTGTAGAACATTATGATAAGAATTATTAATAAAACAAATAAGTAACCTATTAGCAAGACTAAACAGATTAGATAGTCTTGAACAGTTAGCAAAATTAAAAATAATGCAAGGCTGTTAAAGAGCAGACCTAACAGAAGATATATAGAAAATAGAAGAGATGCCAGAAAACATAAAAGGTTAGAAAAGTAACTTAGCTTGTTTAATATTACTAAAAGCAAGAAAGCTTAATATAAATTTAAAAACAAAAGGTACTTTATAGACAATGCATAAATATAGAACTAAAGTAAAAGAACTTATAGATATATGAGTATAAAAAAAAAGTAGAACTAGAATAAACAAAGCAAACTTAATACATCTAAATTAGCTGCTTGATACAAAAAAAAAAGAGGTTAATTACATGGCAATAGCTAAAAAGTTACTAAGATCCATTAAGTAAAAGAAAAAAAGCAGAATAGTTTAAAATAATAGAACTAGAAGTGCTTAGTAGACCAGAAAGCAAAAAAGTTAAAAGATATTTTAGAACAAACAGGTGAAATATCTAAGCAATACAAATAAAATAAGAGTATATTTTAGAAAATAAAAGAAGAAAAAAATAGATAGCACATAGTACACAAAATCATTAATAGTTAGAAAAAATAGTTAAAAAGAAAAAAAAATTTTTTAATAGAACATTAGCAAATGCAAAGTAAAAAAAGTGAACTTGCTGTTAAAATTAACAAATGCAAGAGTTATATAAGAAAAGAAGAATATTTAAAAGATAGCTGCTAGCAGTAAATAAAAATAAACAGCAAAATTAAAGTAATTATAAATATATTGATAAAAAAAAAATAGCAACAAAATCAAAATAGCAATATATCAAATAACAAAAACAATAAAGATAAACAAACCAGTGATTGGAGAACAAAACTTAAAAAACTAAGAACAATAGAAGAGCTAGAAATAAAAATAATCAAATAACAAAATTTAAAAAAAAACTTACTTGAGAAATAATAGAAGTTTTAAAAAGAAATATAACAAGAAACAAAAACAAATATATAATATATACAGATAGAACAGCAAACTTAAAGACTAAAAAAAGATTTAAGAATTTAGAGTAAGTGCAAACAGATAAAATATAACACTAGAACTAGAAGGATAACAAACATTGACAATAGTAGTAATATAGGCAGCAATCTTAACAATACCAAAAAAAAAGTAAATAGAAGTATATACAGATAGCAATGCTACAATAAGGAACATTAGTAGAGATTTAAAACAAACAGAACAAAATTCTTAAAAAGAAAAATGCAATATAGATAATAAAAATTAAAGATCTTATTATAACAAAAAATATTTAGATAGAGTTATTTAAAATTAATAACTACAGTAAAGATAGATGAAATAATAAAGCTAATAGTTTAATAAAAAAAGATGCAATAAGTAAAAGAATAATACAGGTTAAAGAAGTCAATTGTGAAAAGATAGAGTACTGCTTAGAGTGAAAAAACAAACATATTGACATACTAGCAAAATTGCTTTGCAAATTAATAATAAATACAAGATTGAAAGCAGAATAAAAAGAAATAAAAACAATTAAAGAACTAAAATCAGAATTAGAAGTTATAATTTATGATTAAATATACTTTTAAAAAAAAGACTAAAGATAACTAAAGAAGTACACTGCACAACAAAAAAAAGTAGTATTAGAAAAAATAATATCAGAAGAAGTGTATTTATAAAGTATATAATAGATAAACTTCTAATATTAAAAGAACTTAACAGAAGAAAACCAGATATATACACAATAACAGAATGCAAATATGCTAAGATAAATCAAAAAAAATACAGACACATTTGGCAGCATATAAGAGACAAAGAAATCTTTGAAAAAGAATCCAGAAAGTAACTATCACAACAGTTTAAAAGAAGAAAAAAAGTTTAAATCTCTTTATATATATTATATATAGTGCTTTTTGAAAAAACAAAATAAAAATAAGAGAGATACTAATTAAAAATCTTATTTCAAAAAAAACACAAGACAGACTAAGACAGCTTCTAAGCACAAATTAAGACAACAGTTTATAAATATAATAGTAAGAACAGTTTAGGATATATTTTATGAACAAATATAGAGAATCTAATATGAAAAATTACCAAATGTAAGAAAAATAAAGAAATTATGAGTAGAATAAAAAGAAAAAAGAAAAAAAAAGAAAAGCATTAAGTAAAAAAGAAAAACCAAATTAGCAAAGAATAGAAAAAAAAAGTAAGAGAAAAAGAAAAACAAATCAAAAAAAACACAAAAGACAATTTTAAAGCTTGTCATAGAAGAGAAAAGACTTTCTTATTATGAACTTTAAGTAGTCAGATAAGCAGCTTACTTCTGCTTGAAGTAATGCAGCAAATTGCATTTAAATACTATTAGAATGGCTAAGTGATGCTGAACTTAGCTATTAAGAATATTTATATAATTGCAAATGTAATTTCAAAATCTTAATAAAGTACTAGTATTGTTGTTTAAGAAAAAAAACAACAATTTAATATATCATAAATTCAAAGATATAATTATACTAATATTAGATTATAATATTGTTATACTATGTAATAATAGATATACTTTTAATATTCATATAATAACAATGTATCAAAAATTTGCTAAAGATAAGAAAAAAAGTTTGTATATTTTCAAAAAAAGCAGATAAAAATATAATTACAATATTGCAAATTTTTGTTTAATAATTATTATAAATTATATGAATTATTCATATTAATTAAGTGTAAGAAAAACAAATATATCATATAATGATAAACTTAAATTAGAAGCAAATTCTAAAAAAAAAAAGCTGAGTATTTAGTATTTTTTACTAATAAATTTATTAAAATAGCATATACTTTAGATTATTAAAATTATTTATTAATACAAATAATAATACAACATCATAAAACAAAAATTATTAATATAGTAAAAAAATTAATTAAAGTTAAAAATGAGGAAGCAGAAGAAGATTTATAATTTTATTTTATATTTTATTATTTTTTAATATTTTATTTTATATTTTATTTATTTTATTTTATTTTATTTTTTTTTAACTTAAGCAGTTACACTAGTACTTTATTAGAATTTTTGATACTATACAGATTACAGAAAAATTTTTTAATACTTAAGTTTAGCATTACTTAGCCATTTTATTGATACCTAAGTATAACCTGCTACACTACTTCAAACAAAGGTAAACACTATTCCAAACAGAGGTTAACTGCTTATCTGACTGCATCTTACAATAGAATATTACTAATTTGATAATGTTTTCTTATAGAGAAGAAAAATATAAAAAAAAGATTTTATATATAAAAAAAACTACAGAAGTATAAAGGTAAATGATAAAAGATACAAAACAAGAAATAAAAGAAAAAATAAAATAAGTAAAAAAAAAGAAAAGTATAAAACTTGTAATTCATAAAAAATTAAACCATTATAATTTTAAGCCTATGTTAGATATAAAACTTGTAATTTACAGATATTAGGCAATCACAATTATAAGCTTGTATGTTGGGTTTGTAAAAATTATAAACTAATATACTAAATAGAAATTACTCTACTATTTTTTTATTTATTTAAATTATTTAAACAAAAAACCAAAAAAAGAGAAAAAACTTTGACTTTATTATAAAAAGTTAGCATAAAATACTAATTAGTCTAAAGGCAGTGTTTGATAGGTTTTTAGCAGCTTAAAGTATATATATAGTTGTATTTGTATTGTTATATTATTTTCAATTTATGTTATCATCAATTCTGTTTAGAAAGTAAATACTGCTGACTGTTTTGGTAATTTTATATGTTAATTTTTAGAAGAAGATAAACTAAATTATTTACTTATTAGGGTGTGGCAACCTAGTGAAGTGGTCAGGTTGTCAACCCTCCAAGTGGTAGGTTGGGTGTTCAAATCCCAT
>CAJVQA010006998.1:0-14266 GCA_910591915.1 Cetraspora pellucida | reverse complement strand
ATTAAAATGTTTAAAGCATTAAAGCAACTATAACTAATAAATAATACAATAATAGAAATCTATCCTATAACACTATTCTAATTTGTTTCTTTTTTTCTTTTGCTTTTTCTTTTTTTTCTTCTACTTAACTAATTTGTCTTTTTTTCTTTACTTGGTTTTGGCTTTTTTTTTCTCTTTTTAACCTATCAGTTATTCTTATTTTTTTTGATTTACTAATTTTTTCATATCAGATTCTTTATACTTGTTTATAAAATGTATCCTAGACTGTTCTTACTATTATACCTATGAACTGCTATTTTGATTTTATACTTAGAAGCTGCTTTAATTTGTTCCATGTTTCTTTTAAGATTAGCCTTTAATTAATGTCTCTTTTATTTTTACTTTTTTTTTTTTTTTTTTTTTTTATTTATATAATATCAGAGTAGAAACTTTATAAGTATATAGAAGAATTTCTATACTAAAGATTTCTAACTACATTTATGCTACTTAATTAAGAATATTCTTTTTAAGACACCTAATGTAACATTATATTTTCTATTTCCTAATAAATGCTATAGTCAATTAATTTATTAATTTCTAGCTAGAATAAATTGGAGGAGACCTAAGGTGTTTGTCTTATTATTATATAAAGCAGGAAGTTAGTAAGTGACTTTAAAAAAGTCATTTTTCAATAACAGAAAAATTGTTATTGAGTTGAATTGTAGTTGAGTTTGTATTAGATAGTGGAGTTATAATAGATAAAAAAAGTCTATTGCATTTACTTTTAGAGATAATATTATGGGCAGTTTTTTATTAGTATTGTGCAATTTTATGAGAGAACCAGATTTTATTAAAGAACCAGGTTAGAAGATTGTTGGATAAGTTTATAAGAAGGGGTGTAGTTTGTTTATTTATAAGTATTTTAATATTGTCAAAAGTTGTATTGGATATAGTGTCAACAAGTAGGTTTAGAATATGATGATATTGTAAATTGATTGTATTGAGTATAAAATAGAGTATTGTATTTAGAAGAATAGATGATAAGATAGATGAAATATTGAATATTGTTAGAGTATTATTAATCATGTTAAGAAGTGTTTGTTGTATGTTTAGATTTTTTTTGTTATATTGTAATATATGTAAAGTATTTTCTATATTAAAGCATTAACAGCAAGTTGGAGTAGTATATAGGTATAGGTAGCATATATTTAAGTTTTGCATAGTAGGTAAGTTATTTGTTAGAACTTTGATGCGAAAAGAGTAAAGTTGTAGATTATGTTTCAAGAAGTTTAATATTTTAAACATTAGAGACTATTTAATATTAAGTATGTTATTAAAGAATTTAAATGATGACTATGTGTTAAGTTCATTAATTGTAATAATATTTTTAACAAATGTACAAATTTTAAAAGAAATGAGATAGTTATTCTATAAAAAATATGTAGGTGGGTTAAAGAAAGAGAGTTGTATTTTTAAAATAGGTATATTAATGCCTTGTTTTGCTAGTGAATCAGCTTGATTGTAAAATGAATTTGTAGAATAAGATTTAACTTTAATAAGCTTAAGATTAATATTTTTAATTGTTTTTAAAAAGTTAATTTTAAATAGAATGTTCCAGTTTTTTGTTGAATTAATTTGATTAAAATAAATAAAATAATATTTTTGATAGCTGTTAAGTTGTTAATATAAATATTAAGTGAGATATTAAAAGATATAGCAAGTAGGATAGATATAATTGACATTAGTTTTATGCAAGTAGAATCAGGAGAGAGTTGGGTTGCTGCATTGAATTTGATAGAAGTATTTTCTTTACAGATATATCCAATACCAGACCTTATAGAGAGTGTTTTTAGATTTTGAATAGAAGTATCTGTATAGAAGTTGAGTTCTGTTAGATGTAGATTTTGTAAAAGAGAGTTGAGATTAATAAGTTGATTTTGATAGTTGGTAAAGTCAGTAGTTTATTGTATAAGTTGAATATCCTGAGTGTTTAAGTTTATTTGAAGAAGTAATTAGTTAAAAGATGATATAGTAAGATTGGTAGATATATGGATTAGGCCAAAATTTTTTTATAGTCAATTTGTAAGATGAGAAGGTTATTGTGAGTTTTAATTTAGTGATAAGGAAGATTAAAACAGTTAAAATTTGTTAGTGATAGTAAGGTGATTGGTTTTAGATAAATTTGGTTTATAGAATAATTGTCTATTGTATAGTATAAAGGAGATTGAATATTATTATATTGTGAAAAGATAATGTCAGAGTTATTTGTATAGTATAATTGAAAAAATGAAAAGTGTTGAAGATTAGGTGGTGTATAGAAAAGGTTTAATGAGTTTAAAAAGAAATTAATAGTTGGTAAGTTTAGATAAGGCCAGATAGCAGAAATTGTATTATTATGTGCAGTTTGTTGAATTAGAATAAACCAAGAAGGTTGATGACCTTTTATTGGTTTGTTTGTTCATAGGTATATATTGCTCCAAAAAAAAAATAAAGGTTATTAGCAGTAGTGATTTGTTCAATATAGAGAATTTTATTGTTTTTAAGACTATTAAGTATTAAAATAAATAAGTTTGAAGAGAGTATGTTATATTTTAGACAAAAATTGGTAAATTGTATTGTAGTGTTATTAGTGATTTGTGTAATATTGGAGAGTGTAATATTGTTTTACTTTTATTTTTCTAAAAGGCACTATATATAATATATATAAAGAAATCTGAACTTTTTTTCTTTTTTTAGCCTCTTCTAGGCTGTTATAATAGTTACTTTTTGAATTCTTTTTCACAATTTTTTTGCCTCTTATATGCTGCCAAATATGCTTGTATTTCTTTTACTTTATTTTGACATACTTGGCATTTTGTTATTGTATATATATCTGGTCTTCTTCTGTTAAGTTTTTTTAAGATTAAAATTTTATCTATTATATATTTTATAAATGCATTTCTCTTGACACTACTTCTTCTTATTGTATAATGCATCTTTTTTAGTTATCTTTAGCTTTTTTTAAAAATATGTTCAATTATAAATTATAACTTTTGCTTTTGGTTCTAAGTTTTTAATTGCTTTTATTTTCTTTTACTCTGCTTCTAATTTTACATTTATTATTAACTTATATAGAAATTTTGCTAATATGTTAGTTTATTTGTTTTTTTACTCTAGGCAGTACTTTATTTCTTTACAACTGACTTTTTTAGCCTATATTATTTTTTTGCTTATTGCTTCTTTTTTGTCAGACTATTAGCTTTATCATTCTATTTATTTTTATTAAATTTTTTACTTTAATTAATTCTATTTATATGTTTTTTGTTATGATAAGATCTCTAATTTTCATTATCATATTGTGTTTTTTTTTAAAAAATCTTATTTTTATCTGTTTGTTTTAATCCTCTACTAATGTTTCTTATTGCAGCATTACTATCTGTATATATTTTTAGTTGCTTTTTCTTTAATATTGTTAAGATTGCTGCTTATATTGCTGCTAGCTCAGCTATTATTGATGTCTGCCATCTTTTTAAACTTAGTATTACTTTTTTTTCTAGCCATTTTCATATTTTATTTGTTTAAACATATCCTATATCTATTTTATTTTCAGTTACTGTATCTTTTTTGGCCTTCATATTTGCTACATTATTTATATATATCATATATTTATTCTTGTCTTTTGTTATATTCCTCTTTAAAACTTTTATTATTTCTTGGTTAATATTCTTGTTTAGCTTTTGCTATTTAATAATTTCTGCTTCTAATTTATCTATTGTTTTAATTCTTTTAAGTTTTTATTTTTTCAAATTCTAATTTGTTTATTTTTACTGTTTTTGTTATTTGATTTATTGTTATATTAATTTTGTTATGGCTTTTTTTTATTAACATGTCTAAAATTATATTAATTTTGCTATTTATTCTAATTCATTGTTAATAGTTATTTTTTGTCTATTTTTCTATTTTTGTATAATCATTACATCTATTTATTTTAATAACTAGTTTATCTTCTTTACTTTATATTTGACAGTATTCTACTAATATTTTTTTTCTTTTTAACTATTTTTTCTAACTGTCTATAATTTTATATACTATATAATCTTTATTTTTTTCTTCATTTATCTTCTGAAATACTCTTAAATTTAATTTATATTGCTTATATATTTTGTCTGTTTGTTCTAAAGTATCTTTTGCCTTTTCTGCTTTTTGGTTTATTAAGCATTTTTAGTTTTATTATTTTGAACTACTTTGTTTTTTTTCACTGTCTTGATAATTTTTTAGCTATTGTTATATAATTAATTTTTTTCTTCTTGTATTAAACAGCTGATTTAAGTATATTAGGCTTGTTTTATTTATTCTAAGTTTGTTTTTCTTTTATAAACAAGTAATTATAAGCTTATTTATTTTGGTGCCATATTCAAACATTGTTCATAAATTACTTTTTATTTTTATATTTATTTTTAATTTTTTGCTTTTAATATTGTTAGACAAGTTAAGTTATTTCTCCAACTGTTTATATTCTCTAGTATATTTTCTACTTTTTATATATTTTCTGTTAGACTTGCTCTTTGGCAATTTTGTATTATTTTTAGTTTTGTTAACTGTTCAAAACTGTTTTGTCTATTTAGTCTTACTAATAATTTGCTTACTTGTTTTATTACTAGCTCTTATTGTAATATTTTATAGCTTTCAAAATCTTTGTACTCTATTATGCAGTTTTTCAATATTCTTTGCATGTTTTTTTTCTGTTTTGCTAAGCTTATTATGAGTTAATATATTTTATTTATATTTCTTTCTAATATTTTTATTAGTTGTAGCATGTTATTTAATTTTGATATTATTATCATATTGTTTATGTATATAATTTGACTTATTATTATTTTTTTGTATTTGAGGTCTCTTATTGTTTGCTTATTATTTCTTTTACTTTTTTTTTATTAGTACTTTATATATTTTGTTGTTTAACCATATTTCTAATAAGCAAACTATCTTATTTTTTAATTTTTTTATTATTTTGCTTTTTCTAAAAATTATTTTTTTTTCTTCTTTTTTCACTTTGTATTTATTATTAGCAGCTTTGATTTTATTTCATTTATCTTTATATTATTTATTATAAAGAACTTATTTGTTATTTTTAAAATCTTTATTAGCTGCTTTTTACTATTCACAATTCATGTTGCATTATCTGCATATATAATTGTTGCTTGATAGTATTTTGTAATATTGTTGCATTGCATATCTTTTCTAATTTGTTGCTCTACTATATAGTCTAAACTTTTATATTTTTATTTTTTTTTCTAATAATAAATTATAAAAAATTTACTATATTAATAATAATATTATTTTACTTTAATTTATATTATCTTTTGTTATTATTTCTTCTATTAGATTATAAACTATAATAATTCTTAATTGTCTTTTATAGAAAAGGTTTAAAATATATTTTACTGTTTTTTTGAGTATTTTAACTCTTCATAATGCTAATTTAAAACTTTCAAGTAAAACTAAATTAAATCTTTTTTTTTATATTTTGCAAAAGTGTTTATAATTCTTTGCTCTTTTTTTTTGCTTCTTTTATTATTATATTTAGAATATATACTAGTTAATCTATTAAGTTACCTAAAAGGTCTGCATAATTTAGTTTTCTAAATATTTTTTTCTTAATAAATAATTTGGCAAAACTTTTTGTTATTATCTTTGTTATGACCTTTTTAAATGTTTTTATTAGTGCTATTAATTGAATATTATTTAAACTCAACCTCCAAGCAGCAGGTTTAGAGATCAAATTTCAGTGATAGTGAAAATTTGCAATTCTTTTTGTATTACAGTTAACTGTCTTCCATGATTGGTTAAGATAAGACACTTGTAACTTGTGTTATACCAGCATGACTGGAAGTTCTAGGCATTCATGCAACATTGTACAAAATAATACAAACTGGTACTAGGCAGTATGAATTCAAAATAAGTTCTTAGATTATGTAAATTATAGAACCAGATAAAAAAATAGAAGCCTATTTGAAAGACCCAAATAGAGAGATAATTTGAATCTTTGATAGTGCTACTATAAAGACTAAATCTATAAAACAGAGCTAGAACTTGTAAAACTAGACAAAGAGTCAGTCTTTGAGAAAGGGCTAAATGAAACCAACCAGACCACCAAGATCCATTCTGGAGAAAAAGATTACATATTAGCAAACATGTAAACTAGAGGTGTATGATTACGATTTGTCTTTTCAAACTATCTGGTTTTGGAGCTTGGTGGAACTTGAATTAAATACCAAAGTAATAGGGATATGTTGTAAAGTCAGTACTAGGATTAAAGTGAACTCTACAAAAGCATAGTAGTTTAATGGTACATCCTAACTGCCAGTGTTAGTTTTGGCCATAGTGATACCAAGTTAGCTGTAAGAATAGGATACAGAAAATTCTGAAAGGTTTAGTACAAGGTCAAAGGTTCCAAAGAACTGTTTTAAAAACTTAGTAGCCATGGCATATTTTTACCAGCATTGGCTAGGATCATTGGTAGACAGAAGTAAATAAGTAAATATAAAAACTAAAATAATTAAATAGAGAATTTACAAGCAGATTTCAGGTATGACAACTAGTATAGAACCTTTGGACAGACTACTTAAATTAGACAATAACTAAAGTTGTATAAGTGGCTAGTTGTATACTCTTTTCATGATTGTCCTCTGTAGTTGTAATGCAACCATTAGCCAAATATACTATCAATAAAATCCTGAGTTACAAATATTTATCTTAATATTTAAAAAGAAAAAAAAGAATATTATTTAAATTATATTTCTATTTAACATCTTTTAGTATTAAATAAACTTGTGTTATTTTCTATTTGATTGGTATCTTCTCTACTTCTAAACACAAATTTGCAAAGTTTTTAAATACTTCTTATGTTTTTTTTCTATTTGCTTTATCAGAATATAACTTATACTTAATAAATCTAAAGCTGTTCCTGTTTCTAGCTTTCTTAGTACTTTTTTTTATTCTTTTTCTTTGATTTCTTTTTTAACTTCTGTATACTATTCTTTTTTAATATTTTTTTATAGTTTATATACTTCTTTCTACTTTTTTAACATCTCTTCCAATTTGGTATTTCTTTTTTTAATAGTAATATTGCAAAAAATTACAATTATAGAAAAATTATATATTTAAATCTTAAGATTAAGACAATACTAGGATTGGGCTTTATAGCTTAATTGTTAAGTTGCCAACTCCTTACAGACAAGATTAACAGTTTGAGTCAGACTGAAGGCAAAATAGAATTTTAATTCTGTAATCTAATATAGGAGCCAAATCAGATATAAAGCTTTGTGATAAGTTTCAAGATAAAGTATAAGAATGAATTAGGAATTCTTAGAAAAAGATTGACTCTGCAGAAAGAAGGCACTATGTGTGACAGTAACATTACAGAAAGTTCTATTACTAAAAGTATTGCACAGGTAAGTTCTATTAAGACAAAGCAGCACCAACATCTCTGTATCTAACTTGCAGAGTACTTGATTAAAAGGATAATACTAATGTAGTTAGAACTAGAGTGGTAAGCAAAGCAGTGCATGCAAAGAAGATCTGTGATAAAGGATTGGTCTAACCAAAATTAGAACATCTTAGGCAGATACTATAAACCCTTAATAAGCAAGACAATAGTTGTACATTACAACATTATTAATGGTTATCATATTTGTACATAATAAGTCAAGGTTTTAGGCTCTCTTGCAATACCAAATTGAAAGTACAATAGTACAACAACTATGAAAGTACACAAAAAAAAGAGTACATAATAGCTGCAGATAATTATCCAAAATTTTAATAAATCCAGTTATGCCAATTGGTACCAATATATAGAAGGTTGTATACATCAAATTGGTAGTAAAAAGAGCAAAAAACTGCTAGAGTCAACCAATTTGGAAGAAGGAACAGGTTACTGCAAAAAGTAGATAGAAAGACTATAGTTAGATAGAATTAGGAAATATAGTATTACAAGGTGGCTACAACCTTACCTTAATTAGTAATAATAGTTGAAACACTATAGTACTAGTCTTAATTTAAAAAAATATAGATATAATGTCACATTAAGTGTCTATATAATAATATAATAATACAAATGAAATGTAATAACTCTAATGTATTACTTCAGTATTAATTAAATAAAGTATTATGATTGGCATTATAAAAAAAAAAAAAAAAAAATTAGAACAATACTAATATTTTGTTACAAAATAAATTATTATTATTTTTTATTTTTTATTTTTTTTTTAAGATAAGGTTTTGCCTTTATCTTTATTATAATTTGTATTAAGAATCCACAAGGAGTTTCTTTGACCAAAGATCAAATTTACAAATTGTTTACAAGAATAAGACTCAGACTATAGATGTACTAAGACTACCTAGTTTAATTTAATTTATTTGCAATCTAAACCTACTAAAGTAGTTAAATCTCACCTAAGTTTTGTTAGTTAAAGTATTGCTAATTTGATAGTTAATTATATTGTTAGTTAGAGTGCTATATTTGATCTATTCAGATATCCAAATAAATGTTTTCTTTTCTGCCATTTCTGTCAGTAGGCAAATATTATGTTCATCTCCTATATGTTGTTAGTCTGCTGAATCATAAATACAGTTGTAAGTATATAGTGATCTTGGATAATGTGTGCTTATTGTATTGTTTGAATTATTATATGTATTTGTTTGTATATGTAAAAGTTGAGTCAGTATATTGTGTTAATGTTTCCAATTGACTAGTTTTGTGCAGTATGGTTTTCATATTTGGTTGTATATCTCATCTGATAGTTTTGTTAAAAATTTGGTAGTAATATTAGTTGTGATTTAGTTAAAGTCTGTATATTCTCAGATTGTTTAAATGAGTAACTAAGAAATGTTTTCTTGTAAAGTTGTGTAAATATTTGTGCTATTTGAAGTATAGTTATTAGGAGTTAGACATTGATGACTGAACAGTTTGCTATGTAGTTCTTGTAGTTCTGTAGTTGTGAAAAACTTAGATTTTACTTTTTTATCTTTCTACTATTTATATATATTAATATATCTATTTTTTAAGATTTAAATATAAAGATTTAGTATATTTTTCTTAATATTGTAATACTATATTTTTTTTAAAATAGTTCTTTAATAATATATTTGTTTTTATAAAATAAGGAAGCTACTATTTTCATCATAGTTACACAAAATTTTCTATTTTTAGTTTCTATAACAATAATATATATAAACTCTTTAAAATTTAATAAATTTTCTTTTATTAATTCTAACTCTAAAATCTAATAAGTAAAGGTTTCTTGAAGTTCTAATTAAAGTTATAGAGCTTGATTTTCTGATTTTAATGATAAGTAAATCATTAAAATCAGCCTAGTAGATCTCAAGATATTGGGAATCAAATAATATAGGCAGAAGTTTGTTGAATTAGTTAATTTTTATAGATCTACTAGTGATTTTTCATGATTATTAACCAATCAAATTGCATAATTTGTAAAAATTTTATTGTTTAATACTGCTAATATTGAAAATAAAAAAATACAAAGAAGTTTACAAACTAATAAATACATACAAAAGAATTTATTACATATGTTTATAGAATAGATAAATATGCATAGAGCAAGACAAATATGATATTTATTACAACATAGTAAACCTAAAATTATTAAAGAATTTACAACATACAATATAATTCAAAAATTTTACAATTAACAATTCCAAATATACTAAAGAAGTGAACCAAACTTAAACATTAAACCTAAGTCTTTTTACTATTAAATAACCTATTTAAATTAAACAAAATTTATTTAATATAGTATAATAAAGTTCTTAACCAAAAATATTTCCAGTTACCTTCTTGCAAAATCTAATAGATAGGATATATTTTATTATATTTTGCTTTCTAAACAAAGTTCTTCAGAAGTGAGATCTTACTGCATAGTAAAAATTAACAGTATTTTAAAACTACAAATAGATTTTAGAATGATTTTTATTAGTGCTATAATAAGGTGTTCTGTTTTGAAAAAGTACTTTAAAACTAACTTTAAGTTTTTTTTTTTATCTATTTTATGAAAAGTCACTATTAAGGTAACACTCTTTAAATTTTTAATTATAACTGATTATTTTTAAAGGTAGTTTTCCAGTACTTAAATAAAGTGATATATGTAAAAAAAATTACTTTTTTATTAGTAAAATGTTACGTTCTCAAAAAGTACTTTAAAGTGTATAAATAAGTTATCTGAATAATTGATCTGAACCAGCCAATCAAACAAACTTCTGCCTATGTAATCAAAGATAAGAGCAAAAAGATCTACAAATTGCTGGTTATACAAAGTTCTATTGCTAACAATACTTTGTGTAACTAGCAATTTGTAGATCTTTTTGTTCTCATATTTGATTCCCAATATCTTAGGATCTACTAGACTGGTTTTAATTATTTAATTATCATTAGAATCAGAAAAACAAGCTCTACAACTTTAATTAAAAGTCCAAGAACCCTTTACTTAATAAAAATTTCTTTAAGTTTTAAAAATTATATTTCTTAAAATTTAATTAGCTAATTAAAAATAGAATATTTTAATATACCATAATGGAAATAGCAAAAAGCCATAGTAAAAATAGCAATTTCCTAAAATAATTATTACATTTGTAATCTGGTTATATATATATTATAGTGTTAGTATAAAATATAAAAATGATAAAAAATAAAGAATTTTTATTAACCAACCCAAATGCCAAACTAATATCTTTAAAAATAAAATATAATAATT
Source organism: Cetraspora pellucida (assembly GCA_910591915.1). Classification (NCBI taxonomy): domain Eukaryota; kingdom Fungi; phylum Glomeromycota; class Glomeromycetes; order Diversisporales; family Gigasporaceae; genus Cetraspora; species Cetraspora pellucida. Next base: position 3,539 of record CAJVQA010006998.1, on the reverse strand, counting down.
TTTGAAATTGTAAAGTTTGTAATTTTAATAGTAGTCTAAAGTTTCTTAGTAATTATAAGAATAATTTTTATTAACCAAATTTTTCTTAATTTTATGACTGTTTAATGAACTAAAATTAATAGAATACTTAATTTTTAAGCTATTGATTATTTAAATATTTTGTTAACTATTTTTTAGCATATCAGCTAAAAAGTATAATATTACAAACTATAAAAAATCTTTTTGGAATAGGGTTCTGTAGCCTAGTGTCTAGGCGCCCCTCTCTCTACAGACAAGATCAGTGGTTCAATTTTAGCTAAAGGCAAAAATTCTGTAATCTATAAAAGCATATAAATATATGCAAAGCTCTGTGGCTAAGTCTATATGAATAGAAGTTTGGTATATAAGAAAGTTCTCAGAAAGAAGTTTTCCAATATGGAAAGTTGCTGCTTAATGTGAAAGAAGTGGGGAACATACCAGAAATAGAAAGAAGGCATACTAGCAAATGATATAATAAATATAAAAAGAAATTATAAAAAAGGAATAGATTTACTGAAATTTGAACACTTCTGGCCCCAAACTGGTTCTAGTAGATATGGGATCTACTAAAATTGGATAAAATATAAGGGTAATCTTGGTACCATACTTAGTAAGTTTGTATTGATGATAAATTTAAAAGGACTATGAATACTTAGTAATATTCAATGAGGTAGTATTTAGATATAAATAGTAATTAGATAGCCATAATCTGTTCTGTTTCAATTATAGTAATGTATTGTATTTCAGATATAGAAAATCAGAAAGTTTAAATAGGAGACTTATAGGTGGGTCTCAGGTATGGCATCTAGTAGATAACCTATAGGTGAAACTCTTAATTAGATAATGACTAAAGTTATACATATGACTAGTTGTACTTTTGTTGATATACATGTAATTATAGATTATTAATAATAAAAAAACACAAACAAGATTACTCTTGAAACTAAAAAAAAACTAAAAAAAAAATAAATTAAAAAACTTTTTTAAAAAAAAAAATTAAAAATAAAAACTTATAAAAGTACCTTTATACAAATTATACAAAACTACTTGTATATTAAAAAAATATTTTCTAGCTACTTTTAAATAAGAATTCTACTTATCTATAGCTAACTATTTAGAAATTAGTTGAATGTTATTTTTAATTCTATATTTAATAAACTTTAAATAACAAAGATTACAATATTATCAAGCAAAGTTTATTAAAAAATACAAAAGTACTTACTAATTTAAACATAAGATTAACAACTAGTATTGTTTTTTTGTTATTTACAAATATTGCTACAACTTGATCACAAGATTCATCTAATCTAATTATAAAAGCAATATTCATATTTTAAGCTGTTGTGATGACCAGTAGAATTTATAGTCAAAAAATTTAAATACTTAGTTAAAAGAACTAAAATAATTGTAAATACAATACCAAGAAGCATAGCTTACTTTTTTGGATTTGAACATTTTTGACATTATACTATTTTAATATAACAGTACTTTTAGTTTTATAATTATCTATTATAGATAATGTTAATCAAAATAAAATAAATAAGTAAATAATATATATATAATAATTATAAATAAAATTCTAATTACTTATTTTTTCAAATTCTAATATATTTGAATAATGTAATTTTTTATTATATTTAAAGATATTTTAAATTAATTTAAGATTGAAAGTAAATAAATATTAGTTAAACTTAATTAACTAATATATTAAGAGTTGTATTAAGAATCTTTGTTCTATTTATAAATTATAAAAATAAGAATATTGATTATTAAAAAAAATATATGTTTATATATTTTAAGTTTGACTTTTTTTATATTTACCTGTTGTCAAAATCAAAAAAGTTGTATTTTAATTAAAGATTTTATTAAATTAAAAATTACATTCTATAATAATTTTTGTGTTATTCTTTATATTTGGTTGGCTGTAAAATATTTTTTTATTATTATAGGATCTTTAATTTATTTAATATTAAATAATATATAAATAACTAATATAAGATGTCTATTTTAAATAATCTTATTTTATCTTTTACAATAAATTATTATAAAAAAGGTAAATAAAAACTTAATTTTTTTAGTTAATAAATAAAAAGGTTTAAATTTTCTTGTACTTAAATTTTATTGATTAATTACTTGTAATTTTTATATAATTAAATGATTTAGAATCATGTAATCAATATTTTCATACTATATAAAATATATTTTATACTGTTTATTTTTGGTAAAATTTTTGACTATTGTTTCTTTAATAACTTTTTCTAGATAGAAATTATATAGGTATTTTTTGAGAAAATTAAATAATTTTATATAAATATCTGTTTGAAGTTTAGTATTATTTTTTATTTCTTTAATAACTAGAAGTTTGCTAATTAGTTAAATAATAAATTAAGTTTAGGTCTGTAGCTTAGTTATAAAATTATTATAATTGTTTATATAATTTTTGTTGTTGTTGTTGTTGTTGTTTTAGTAATTTATATACTTTTTGTTATTGTTGTTGTATTTAATATTATTATATAGATTGTTGTTATTATTGATTATTGTTGAATAAAATAGAATTATTAATATCCATATTAGTAATATTAGTTATTGTATTATTAGCTATATCTTTAGTAATAAAAGTTAAGTGATTAAATTTAGAAATAAGTAGGTTGTTAGTACAATAGATGTTAAGAAATTGTTCAAGTTAATAAAATAAGAATGCATATAAAGTTTTAGTTTTAAGACAGAATTTATAACAAGCTTTATTATTAAATAATTCAGTATTAGTAGCTAGATAATATATGTTATTAATTACTTTACAATTAATAAGTTAGTTGTATTTAATATAGATATATATATATATATTTTTGCTTATACTAAGGCCATAGTTATTGGTAACTATTGCCTTTATTGTATTTTAATTATGATTATATAACTTGTACAAAGTAAATATATAACTAGACATATGTACAACTTTTGGTTGTCTATTTTAAGTAGGTCACCTATACAACAGGTTCTATACTAGCTGCCATACCTGCAATCTATTAGGAGATTACCTATTTAAACACTCTGATCCCTATACTTATACTGACATATAGCACACAAGTTCCCATATATTTAAGTGTTGTCTAATCTAACCATGACCTCTCTGTCTGTATATTCATTAAGCTGTTACATATTTCAGAGTATGTCATCTGCCTATAAGGCTCCAGAGGGCCCTCTGCTAACTAACTACTCACATTTAGTCTCTTGTTAATAAGACTTGTTCTTGCAGAGTTTATCTAGACCCCAGCACCAACTTCATAACATATCTCTAGTACTTATAGTATATCCCTGTTTTTGACCTCAGACTCCCAATTTAAATAGCCCAGTAGAACTATAATCTGTCTCTAGTACCCCAGGGTCTATGCTCCAAGATTCTTTTTCTCTGGTTCAAGACTTTCAGCAGCCTGGTTGGTAATATCTCTTATCTGAGATTCTTGCTCACCTAATTCCTTTCACATTGGTATCTATTTTCTAGATCTAGCCTTTACAGTAGTAAT